>SJYC01093807.1:0-54211 GCA_006408675.1 Madoqua kirkii | reverse complement strand
TTTTCTTTATACAAAAGGCAATTGGCACAAATATGCAAAATATTACCATTACATCAATACACCTTTGTGAAATCTACTAACTTTCCGATCTTACCTCTGAAACATTCCTTTCAATGACACAACTTACAGTAGGCTTTTATATATGTGATATAAACTTATAAGCATTTCTTTTTATTTTACATTCAAAACTATAAGCGGCACATAAATATTCAACTTGAGCTTTTGTTGTTGCTGCTGTTTAAAGCATTAATATTTATTTCAACTGTGCCTTGCTGCAAAAGTATTTAAAGTAATATGATAAAGTAAAGCCATGGTTTTAAAAAACTGCATTTTATATTTTACACATCTTTAAAGATGGTTACAAAAGAGCCTGTTTAATGCCAACTCTGAATTTAGGAAATAATACATTCGTTGGGCTTCCATGGTGGGTCAGTGGTAAAGAACTCGCCTGCCAATTCAGGAGACTTGGGTTCAATCCCTGGGTCAGGAAGATCCGCTGGAGAAGGAAATGGCAACCCACAAATCCCATGGATAGAGGAGCCTGATGAGCTAGTCCACTGTGTCACAGAAGTCACACACAATTTAGCGACTAAGCAACAATACTCCTTACTTTCAGGAAAATCTGAAATCTTTAAGTTACAAAATGTACATATAATAGAGGCAATTACTGTCTCAAAGACAGACTTAGTTATGATCAATTACTTTTTACCCAAAAAATGTTCATTTAGTATCTGTAAAAGGAAACATAAATTGGTTTATAAAAAATAACTTCCCCATGATCTTAATCTAGGAATGAAATACTATATTTTTTAATGTCATATATACATTTATATTTAATGTTCTTTAGCCCACCATGTTCCTCTATCCATGGGGATTCTCCAGGCAAGAATGCTGTAATGTGTTGCCATGCTCTCCTCCATGGGATCTTCTCAACTCAGGGATCTAACCCAGGTCTTCTGCACTGCAGGCAGATTCTTTACCGTCTGAGCCACCAGGGGCCCAAATGAAGTTTTAGATTTTTCTGAACTTCTATTTCATTACATAATGTTTTAAATTATAGCAAAACCTTGACAAAAAATAAATGAAGACACAAACTGTATTTAAAATAAAACTTTACATACCTTGGCTTCCGAAATGCTAAACTATACTGTTGGCAAGCTAGACCCACAGTGGGAGTATACACAATAGGCATGAATTTCTCAATGTCAGACATCAGCACTTTATAGAAGAGCTTTTCGTTTCTGTCTTGAAGATCCATTAAGAGAAGATACCTGTGGAAATTGGACATAATTAGATCTACATTCCAACACAGTCATAAAATAACTTTATGAAACTAAATGTTTGCAACAGCATATACACTGGTTCAAAACTGGAAAGGAGTACATCAAAGCTGTCAGTTGTTCCCCTACTTATTTAACTTACACACAGAGTACATCAGGTGAAATGGTGGGCTAGATTAATTACAAGCTAGAATCAAAATTGCCAGGAGAAATAACAACCTCAGATATGCAGATAATGCCACTCTAACTGCAGAAAATAAGACACTAAAGAGCCTCTTGATGAGGGTGAAAGAAGAGAGTAAAAAAGCTGGCTTAAAACTCAACATTCAAAAAATGAAGATCATGGCGTCTAGTCCCATCACTTCATGGCAAACAGAAGGGGGAAAAGTGGAAGCAGTGGCAGATTTTATTTTCTTAGGTTCCAAAATCACTGTGGACGGTGACTGTGGCCATGAAATTAAAAGATGTTTGCCCTTTGGAAAGAAAGCTATGGAAACCTGGACAAAGTATTAAAAAGCAAAGACATCACTTTGCCAACAAAGGTCCACATAGGCAAAGGTATGGTTTTTCCAGTAGTCATGTACAGATGTGAGAGCTGGACCATAAAGAAGGCTGAGTGCTAAAGAACTGATGCTTTCAAATTGTGGTGCTGGGGAAGATGCTGGAGTCTCCTGGACTGCAAGGAGATCAAACCAGTCAATGCTAAAGGAAATCAAGCCTGAATATTCGTTGGAAGGACTGATGCTGAAGCTCCAATACTTCGAGTACCTCATGCAAAGAGCCAACTCATTGGAAAAGACCCTGATGCTGGGAAAAACTGAAGGCAAAAAGAGAAGGGGGTGGCAGGGGATGAGATGGCTAGACAGAATCATTGACTCAATGGATATGAATTTGAGCAAGCTCCGGGAGATGGTGAAGGACAGGGAAGCCTGGCGTGCTGCAGTCCATGGGGTAGCAAAGAATTGGACACGACGCAGCTACTGAACACATACAGTATTTTCTAGGTCACATAGAAAACATCTGATTAAAACAGACTTTAGAAATATTCCTGGGACTTCCCTGGTGGTCCAGTGGTTAAGAACCCACCTTCCAATCCAGAGGACATGGGTTTGATCCCTAGTCAGGGAACTAAGACCCCACACGCCATGGGCCAACTAAGCTTGCACGCTGCAACTAGAGAGCGCTCATGCTTTAGAGCCCATGCTTCACTAGAGAAGCCTGTATACCACAGGCAGAGAAAGCCCGTGCACAGCAATGAAGGGCCCTAGCCCCACAGCAAAGACCCGGGTAACCAAAATAATAATACAATAAAAATTGGATCAGGTTGCAGTTTAAAAAAATAAAGAAATATTCCTAATCATCTCAAAAAATAAAGAACAATAAACCTGAGCTGGTGTCATTCAAACACTAAAATCAGTGCTGACACAGCACAGTTTTATTTAATATTTCAATGACTTTATCCCTATTTTAAAATGAAAGACAAATGAAAAATACCGATATAGATAAAGTTTAAACAGTAAATTAACTAACTAAAAAGACTTCATCGCTTAATTTGCAGTACCGAAGAGCCAAGAAAAATGACAAGCAGAAAATAACTACAGAATGTTAACAATGACCCTAAAAATTACTAAGGTAAGAAAGTGTAAGGGACTTTTCTAATTATTTAGATCAAGAGGTCTTTTTCTTTCTAGAGGCATTTCTGAACCAGAATTATCTTTTAAAATATCAACCTTATCATATTATTTGTAATCTTCACTGGTTTATAGAATAAAACTCCAACTGTTTGGTACAACTTGGAAGAATCTTGCAAAACTGTCCTTAATAGTCCTACCAGCCTTTTTGGATTGATTATCGTTCTCTGGAATAGTTGAAAATGCATATAATTTGGAGTCAGAGACACAAGGATTCTAATGCTTGCAAAAAGATGTTATTTCAACTACCAACATTAACAACTAGGAAGAAAATGATGACTCTTAAAAGATGATGCTAACAATGATCTAGCCATGTGGAAATCATCATCGCTAAGTCAACACTTTTTAGGACATTTGACACAAGTGGTTTTCCCTGCAGCTCCATACACTCTACCTGAATTCCAGGTTATCAGATTCTCTCGATTTTCCCTTTTCACTGAGCATTCCCTTTTTTCTTTCTTTGCTGTCTTCTCCTGGGCTCTAGAGGCTCTCTAACACTCATCTCTATTACATTAAGAGGTTATGCTGGCTTTGCTTCAGTGCTAAGTTGCTTCAGTCATGTCCAACTCTTTGTGACTCCATGGACTGTGGCCCTCCAGGATCCTCTGTCCCTGGGATTCTCCAGGCAAGAATACTGGAGTGGGTTGCCATGCCCTCTTCCAGGGGATCTTCCCGACCCATGGATTGAAACTGCAGCATCTTTTATGTCTCCTGCATGGGCAGACATATTCTTTACTAGTGCCACCTGGCTTTGCTTCAGTTCAGTTCTGTTGCTCAGTCGTGTCAGACTCTTTGCAACCCCATGGACTGCAGCACGCCAGGCCTCCCTGTCCACCACCAACTCCCAGAGTTTACTCTAACTCATGCCCATTGAGTCAGTGATGCCATCCAGCCATCTCATCCTCTGTCGTCCCCTTCTTCTCTCACCTTCAATCTCCCAGCACCAGAGTCTTTTCAAACAAGTCAGCTCTTCACATCAGGTGGCCAAAGTATTGGAGTTTCAGCTTCAACATCAGTTCTTCTAATGAATATTCAGGACTGATTTCCTTCAGGATGGACTGGTTGGATCTCCTTGCAGTCCAAGGGACTCAAGAGTCTTCTCCAACACCACAATTCAAAAGCATCAATTCTTCAGTGCTCAGCTTTCTTTATAGTCCAACTCTCACATCCATACATGACTACTGGAAAAACTATAGCCTTGACTAGATGGACTTTTGTTGGCAAAGTACTGTCTCTGCCTCTTAATATGCTGTCTAGTTTGGTCATAACTTTTCTTCCAAGGAGTAAGCGTCT
This sequence comes from Madoqua kirkii, assembly GCA_006408675.1. Lineage (NCBI taxonomy): Eukaryota > Metazoa > Chordata > Mammalia > Artiodactyla > Bovidae > Madoqua > Madoqua kirkii. Next base: position 49,947 of record SJYC01093807.1, on the reverse strand, counting down.
TTTAATTTCATGGCTGTAGTCACCAGGAGCAGTGATTCTGCTTCAAGATCTATCCAAATCTACACACTTTCATTGCTACCATCCAGGATCTAAACCACCATCATCTTTTGCCTTTAAGTCTCCTAAATACTCTTATATTCTATTCTCAACATTGCCAAGTCTTCTAGAAATATAGTTCAGATCATGCTGACTTTCTGTTCAAAACCTTGAATGAGCCCCTTCACTCAGAGAAACAGCAAAAGTCTTATAAGTATGGCCTTCATAATCCATCTTTAACAATCTGTCCTCCATGACCTAACTTCCTCTCCTGACCCAACATTCCCTCGCCACTCATCCTGCTCCAGACGTCTCCCTGTTGGTCCCTGAATGTGCCAGTTAAAAGAACACTGCTCCTCAGTTTCCTCATGGCGAACTGTCTCACTGCCTTTCATCACTCACTCATAACCCACCTTCTCACTGAAGTCCATCCTGACCACAGAACCAAACAACACAAGGTAACCCCACTCACCCCCTCGCATCCTCAGTCCTCTTAGCACACTCCACCTTCTCTTTTTTCATGAGCATCTGTCACTTTCTAGCACATTAAAGAATTTATTCATTATTTTACCATTTACTACTTTTCAAAAATAATCTACCTAAGCTTCATGAGGGCAGAGATCACTGTCTCTAATCCCTGGAAAGAGCACTTGACACTAAGTTGATGCTCAGTGGGTATTTGAGGGACATTCTGTGATAAAAATATGAAAGTCACTAGCTCTGAGGAGGCAAGTGATACAATGGCCCAGGAGAAGAATGTAAAGTAAAAATATCCAGAGAGATGATATGGGGTGGGAGGTGGGAGGGGGTTTCAGGATTGGGAGCTCGTGTACACCTGTGGCTGATTCACATCAATGTATGGCAAAACCAATACAGTATTGTAAAGTAGAATAAAGTAAAAATAAAATTTTTTTAAACATGTAAAGTAAAAATAGAAGAGAATAAAGGAAGGACTTTAGAAACACATGGAAGAGATGGTAAAGTTTAAGAAGCAAATACACATGGTTGAACAACCCAGTCAGCCTTTCCTCAGCTGACCCATTACTCTGTGTGTGTGTGAGTGTGCACGTGCACATGTGTAGGGGTGTGCATGTAGGGGTGTGTGTGTGGGCACACATGTGTGCAGGGCTAGGGGTCTGCACAGGGGTGTGTGTAGAGGGGTGTGCATGTGTGTGTGTGTGTAGCGGTGTGCGTGTAGGGGTGTGCGTGTAGGAGTGTGTGTGTGTGGGCACGCATGTGTGCAGGGCTAGGGGTCTGTACAGGGGTGTGTGTAGAGGGGTGTGCGTGTGCGTGTGTGCCTGTGTAGGGGTGCTCTTCAGTCATGTCTGACTGCGACCACATGGACTATAGCCCAACCGACTCCTCTGTTGGTAAAACTCTCCAGGCCAAGAATACTGGAGTGCGTTGCCATTTCCTCCTCCAGGACATCTTCTTGACCCCAGGGACCAAACCCGTCTTCTGCTTGGCAGACCAATCCTTTACCACTGTGCCACCTGGGAAGCCCATTACCACCTACAGGCTCATAAAAGAAGTGGTCGTGGTAAGGATGAAGGGTACCCATGAGCTCAGCAACATGAACTTCCACCCACCGAGGCCAGCCTGGCCACAGACAGGCCAAGAATACTGGAGTGCGTTGCCATTTCCTCCTCCAGGACATCTTCTTGACCCCAGGGACCAAACCCGTCTTCTGCTTGACAGACCAATCCTTTACCACTGTGCCACCTGGGAAGCCCATTACCACCTACAGGCTCATAAAAGAAGTGGTCGTGGCAGGGATGAAGGGTACCCATGAGCTCAGCAACATGAACTTCCACCCACCGAGGTCAACCTGGCCACAGACACTGCTGAGGGCCCAAACTGCCCACAGCAGAGACTGACACTGAGCCCCTGATATGCCACCGTCCCATGTGCTCATCAGCAAAGTCCCTGGTGGCAAGTTGATTACACTGGACGGGTTCTATCATGGAAGCAATGGCACTGGTTCTTACTGGAATAGACCCTCACTCAGTATGAAGACTTGCCTTCCCTGCACACAATGGTCCTGTCAACACTACCCTCCAGGGACTTACAAGAAGACTCATTCAACATCATGGTACTCCACTCAGCACGGCTTCTGACCAAGGAACTCACGTGAGGGCAAATGAAGTGAGGCAATGGGCCCTGCTAATCAAACCCACTGTTTTTACATGTTCCCCAACATCCTAAAGCAGCTGGCTTGACGGAATGCTGGAATGGCCTTCTGAAGATTCAGTTACAGTATCAGCTGGGGAAGCACAGATTGCAAAGCTGGGCAAGGTTCTCCGGGAGGCTATACCTGCTCTGAATCAGTGCCCAATATATGGTTCTATTTCTCCCAAAGCCAGCATTCACAGGTCCCAGAATCAAGAGGGGTAGAAACAGAAGAGGCACCATCACTGTCATTCCCAAGTATGCGTGCGTGCTTAGTCATTTCAGTCGTGTCTGACTCTTTGCAACCCTATGGACTGGAGGGGGCTGTCATTCCCTCCTCCAGGAGATCTTCCTGACCCAGGGATCAAACCTACATCTCCAGCGTGGCAGGCAGATTCTTTACTACTGAGTCACCTGGGAACTCCCCAAGTGATCCACTGTCGATTCCTGCTTCCTGTCCCTGAGATCTTATGCTCTGCTGGCCCCAAAGTGTTCATTCCAAAGGGAAGAATGTCTTACTGGGAGACAATGATTCCAATGAACTGGAATTTAAGACTGCCACTGGCCACTCTGGATACCACATGCCTCTGAATTAACAGGCAAAGAAGGGAGTTACCATGCTGGTGGGGGTGACCGATCCTGACTCCAAGGGGAAACTGGACTACGACTCCATAATGGAGGTAAGGAAAAGGATGTCTGGAATACAAGAGATCCCTTAAGGGGTCCCTGCAATTAAAGTCAATGGAAAAGTACAACGTCCAATTCCGAGAGGACTACTAATGGCTCAGACCCTTCGGAATTAAAAGTTTGGCTTCCTCTACATGCCTCTGAATTAACAGGCAAAGAAGGGAGTTACCGTGCTGGTGGGGGTGACCGATCCTGACTCCAAGGGGAAACTGGACTACCACTCCATAATGGAGGTAAGGAAAAGGATGTCTGGAATACGAGAGATCCCTTAGGGGGTCCCTGCAATTAAAGTCAATGGAAAAGTACAACGTCCAATTCTGAGAGGACTACTAATGGCTCAGACCCTTCGGAATTAAAAGTTTGGCTTCCTCTAGCAGGAGAAGACTCAAGACTGGCTGAAGTACTTGCTGAAAGCAAGGGAAATGTGAAATGGGTAGGGGAAGAAGACAGTTATAAATATCAGCTATGATAACATGACCAGCTATAGAAATGAGAAGTACAATTATTATGAGTATTTCTTCCTGTGTTATGAATATGTTTGTGTGTACATAAATACATATATATCTGTATATATATAAATATGTATAATATATATGCAAAGATACATAAACAAATATAATTGTCACTCTTTTATCCCTTTATCATGTTACATAAGATGTACTGACTGTATATCATAGTATTTGAATAGGTTGCCAACAAAGGTCCGTCTAGTCAAGGCTATGGTTTTTCCAGTAGTCATGTACAGATGTGAGAATGGAACTATCAAGAAAGCTGAGCACTGAAAAATTGATGCTTTTGAACTATAGTGTTAGAGAAGACTCTTGAGAGTCCCTTGGACTACAAGGAGATCCAACCCGTCTATCCTAAAGGAAATCAGTCCTGGGTGTTCATTGGAGGGACTGATGTTGAAGCTGAAACTTCAATACTTTGGCCACCTGATGCAGAGAGCTGGCTCATCTGAAAGGACTCTGATGCTGGGAAAGATTGACGGCAAGAGGAGAAGGGGACAATAGAGGATGAGATGGTTGGATGGCATCACCAACTCAATGGACATGGGTTTGGGTGAACTCCAGGAGTTGGTAATGGACAGGGAGGCCTGTCATGCTGCGGTTCATGGGTTTGCAAAGAGTTGGACACAAACTGAGCAACTGAACTGAGCTGAACACTTTGAACAATGTGGTGGTTAATGGTGCCAACCGTAACACAAGTCAAAATTCCAGGTGTACATGTGTAGTTCCCATTCAAGGATTCAACCAATTATGGATTGTGTAAGCACGGCAGTATGCATTTATTGAGAAAAATCCACATATAGGTGCACCCATATAATTCAAATCTATGTGATTCAAGGGTCAAATGTATTGTTAACTTTACATCACAGTATTAAAGTTAAAAGATATCAAGGAGAAAAGTAAACATATCCCTAGGGCTTTACACCCTCTTTTAGGTTAAGTGTTAGCCTGTTTTCAGTTTTTCCTGGGCTAGTTCTATCATGTTAGGCTCAAGTAGGACCTTTTTATTGTCTTTATGCAGAGATTAAGTTTAGTTTGAGGAGACAGGCATGGCTTCCAAGTTGAAAAGGGGAGGTTAATTTTATGTGTCAACATGGCTGGGACACAGTATCTAGATATTTGGTCCACTATTTTGGACTTTTCTATGAAGGCAGTTTTTGGATGAGACTCACATCTAAATTGGTGTACTTTGAATAAAGCAGAGTACACGCCATAATGTTGGTGAGCCTCATCCAATCATTTTAAAACCTTAAGGGAACAAAGACTGGCCTTCCCTCTAACTCCTCAACAAAACAATAGTTCAAGCCTTTGAACTTGAATCAGATTCTTCCCTGGGGCTCCAGCTGGCCAGTCTACCTGCAGATTTAGGACTGACCAAGCCTCCATAATCACTTGAGCTCATTCTTTACAATCAAAATCAATCAATCAGTCAATAAACCCCTCCTGCTCTCATTATGTACATAATTACACACACACACATCCTGTTGGTTCCATATCTCAGGAGAACCCTATTATGAAGACTTACTAGATACTGGCTTAGCTCTCTATTTTAACCTTCACAATAATATTTTCAAATAACTATTCTCTTCAACCCAAAGATGGAAAAACTGAGGTTTAGGTGGGTTTAACACCTTAAGGGGCTTCTCTAGTGGCTCAAGCGGTAAAGATCCACCTGCAGTCCAGGAGCCACAGGAGATACAGGTTCTATCCCTGAGTCGGGAAGATCCCCTGGAGGAGAAATGGCAACCCATTCCACTATTCTTGCCTGGAAATCTCATGGACAGAGGAGCTTAGTGATCTACAGCCCACAGAGTTGCAGAGTTGGACACAGCTGAAACCACTTAGCCTGCACGCATGCAGAAGAGTCCAGAGAAAACAGTGAGGATCCAACGCTAGTGAGGTACAGCTGGAATTTCAGCTCCAGCTGGCTAATTCCAAAGGTAGGGAACAATGTTACCTTTACCCCTGTATAAACAGGGAAACTGGATTGCAAACAAAGTAAGTGACCTAAACTCCGAACAGTGCTGGAGCCCTCTTGGAAGCCTCAACAGTGCACTTTCACCTATAATGCACTTGAGGTCTGACTCAAAGCCACTTTCACCTGGTGCGGAGTGGCATCTCCCCGTAATCGACCTTGATAGCAACAACTCTCTCACAGGAGAAAAAAGTCATTTCTCTGTGGATATAGTTTCGAAAAGAAAATTTTATCTTCTTCAGCTGTTCCTACACAGGGTAAATTTTTTACAAACATCATTGTATTTACAGGCAAATCTTTCTCAAAGCTGACTACTCTTTCTAAAGCACTATTCAAACTTACTCATCTAATAAGACATAAACTACATAGCTGCCTCAGAGAAATATGAAAAGTCACCTTCGGGAACACATTACCTGTCAAAATCAGAGTCCAGACGTTCGAAGTTCTTAAGTACTCGAAGGACCTGGACATCCTGACTGATGAAGGAGGGTGGCAACAGGCCATGAATGTTCAGTTGCTGCCTCTCTTCCAGGGTAAAAGCCAAGTCCTATAGAGAAAAGGAAAATGCAATAATTCGAGGGGGAAAAGGACAAAATGCATATCTACACACCAGTGAAATCAGTAAGTATGGAGTTGAAAACCACATCTGGCATCCATTCAAGCATAGCCATGTGACTGTGAGAAAATCATGGGGTCTCTCCACACCTCAGTTTCCTCACCTTTGAATATTAGGATAGCATTTTCAGATTCGTGTCACTTAGATATTGTTAGGATAAAATCAGGTGATGGATAGGAGGAGAGTATCTGAAGACACTCTAGTGAAAGAAGATATAACTGTCAGTATTGGAATCATTAAATAGAAAAATGAATAGCAGTTATTATAAGAGATTTTAAAATGAGGAACATGAGGTCACCTATAACCTGCTGTGTTTCTATTGGGCTGGCAAAAAACGTTTGGGTTTTTCTGTCACATCACATACAAAAAGCTGAACCAACTTTTTGACCAAACCAATACATACAAAATAGGTTGGAGACACTGTATCTATGATTTCAAGGCAACTTCGCCATCACTCCTCTCCTAAACTATCTCCTGCTTCTTTTATACACTTCTAGTTATACAAAATTTCTCCCTACTGCCTGGACACACTGCACTCCTTTACCCTTCCAGGATGCCATGGACAAGAAAGTCTTCCCTGCTTCTCTCTTTCCAAGCCATACCTCGAACGCCACCTCCTCTCTAAAACCTTTCCAGTCTCACCCAGTAAGCCCACTGGAGCTTTACCTACATTATTAGTTTACATGAACACTGACTGTACAAAACAAGAGTATTACAAACTATGAGGCTCAAAAACAAACAAACCAAATAGAACTGATGAATGGATACAAAACCGCAGACTGGACCAAAGAGACAGGCCGGGATATAATACGAGGCAAGTACAGCAGAGAGCCCCAGCAGACATGAACCTGGAAGGACCAGGATGAAGACTCTCCCTGGGAAGGTCTCTTGTGTCAGATACTGAAGCCCAAGAGGCTTGTTCGATTAACCTGTGCCCACTCTGGGTCTGGCCCTACCACGGCCACGCCTGGCTTTGCTCCACGTGCTATCCACACAGCTGGTGCCCATTTCCAAGATGTTTTGCTCCACTAGAGCCATTCCCTTCGGTGCAAAAGCCCCCAGTGTTACATGGCTGGCGGTGGGTCCCTCAGAGTCTAATGCACGTGGACGGTAGCAGGGTGGTCCCCGCTGGGAGGACACCCCTGCTATCCAGTCTAGTGCACCCACTCCTCGATGCCTGGAGCACAGCAGACCAGCCAGCCTCTCTGTCCTCTGCCTGGATCCCAGTCCACACCAGGGGACCCCATGGCATTGCTGTAACCTTCCATGCCATTTTCTATCTGTGCTTTGTGTTTTCACAAGAATGCAAACTTCATGAGGTCAGGGAATTTTATCTCTCTTTTCCCACTACTTTATCCCTAATGTTCAGAATACTAACCGACCTAATTAGACCTCAGTAATGTGCTACATTGATCCCTGGGTCAGGAAGATCCCCTGGAGGAGAGCATGGCAACCCACTCCAGTATTCTTGCTTGGAGAATCCCATGGACAAGGGAGCCTGGCAGGCCACAGTCCACAGGGTCGCAAAGAGTCGGGCACGAGTGCAGTGACTGAGCAAGCATGCACAGTGTGCTACATAAACAGAACAGAAAGTTTTAAAATTTTTACAGACTTATATTAAAAATTTTAAAGCATTAGAACTGCTGCTCAGGACACTGATTAGCCTATTAAGCTTGGTAAAATTATATTTTAAATTTAAAGTAACCAAAGGGAGCCTGCAGGCCACAGTCCACAGGGTCGCAAAGAGTCGGGCACGAGTGCAGTGACTGAGCAAGCATGCACAGTGTGCTACATAAACAGAACAGAAAGTTTTAAAATTTTTACAGACTTATATTAAAAATTTTAAAGCATTAGAACTGCTGCTCAGGACACTGATTAGCCTATTAAGCTTGGTAAAATTATATTTTAAATTTAAAGTAACCAGAAAGGGATGTTTTTGTGAAAAAGGAATGTACAGAATGGAAGGCATAGTTCACCAGCTAAAGATACAACTTTTAATAAAGATACAAAGTAAAATGTCAGGAAATAACTCCTAGAGTTGAAGCAAAATTATATACAGTAATGTATTTGTAGAAGAAGCCTCAAAAGACTTTTCTTTAGCTTGAAATAAAACTTTTAAGATAAAAATTGGGGGAAAAAATGCTGGGCTGAAGTTAAAGTCTCAAAAATATATAAATGTATCTGAAGAAGCAGCAGACTTCTGAATGTTATGCCCTTGAAAATCTGCCTGCAAAAATAGTAAACAAAATACTAATATTCTGAGAATAAGGCTCATTATTAGAAGTACTGACATAGGCTTGTTCTTTTGTTTTACAAGGTACTAACTTACGTATTGGTGAAATTAGCCAGTCTTTTTACATGAATTTTCCAGTGTCTGGTCTGAAACAACTCCTCGGTCTAACAGGTCTGGCATACCTTAGGCCATGTAAACAAATATGCCATCTGGTTATCTCCTGATAATCTTTGACGTTTAATAACTACAAATTTCCTTACACTGTTAGCCAAATTTTCCAAGATACACTCAAGTGCCAATTCAACTCTTAAGAAAACAAAAACAAACACTAGAGCTTAGGAATCTGGAACACTGGGCTGAGTTCAAGTCCTATGACTGGGCTCACATCGTACTGCTGTGCACCGCGCTTAGTCGCTTGGTCATGTCGGACTCTTGGTGACCCCATGCGCTGTGGCCCACCAGGCTCCTCTGTCCATGGGGATTCTCCAGGCAAGAATACTGGAGTGGGCTGCCATGTCCTTTGACCAGGGGATCTTCCCAACCCAGGAATCAAACTCAGGTCTTCTGCATGGCAGATGGATTCTTCACGTTCTGAGCCACCAGGGAAGCTCATGAATACTGGAGTGGATAGCCTATCCCATTTTGAGGGCAATCTTTCCCACCCAGGAATCGAGTCTCCTGCATTGCAGGGGGACTCTTTACCAGCTGAGCTCCCACTACTCTTTATGAATTTTTTTTTTAATCCATGAATACTGGTACTTCCCTGATGGTCCACTGTTTAAGAATCTGCCTTCCAATGCAGGGACGCAAGTTCAATCCCTGGTCAAAGAACTAAGATTCCACATGCTGTGGGGCAGCTAAGCCCACATATAGCAACTGCTGGGCCCGCGCCACAACTAGAGAGTTCGTGCTCTGCAATGAAAGATGCTGTATGATGCAATGAAGATTCCACGTGCCACAACTAACACTCAGCATAGCCAAATAAATTTAAACAGAAAAACAAGGAGTATGTAAACTTAAATCTTAAAACCCCTGAAAATTTTTAAATATATATGGCAGTTTTAAGAATGACACATCAGTGTGATTCCTACCAACGAGGAGCTTCCCAAAAAGTATTCAGAAAAACAGTAAGCTGAATATTGAACAATGTAATAATCACTGCTATTTCACTATTCAAATTATAACAGAGACATATTAATAGAGATATATTTTGGAGAAATTTTTATACACAGATCAGTTCAGTCGCTCAGTCGTGTCTGACTCTTTGCGACTCCATGAATCGCAGCATGCCAGGCCTCCCTGTCCATCACCATCTCTCAGAGTTCACTCAAAATCACATCCACCAAGTCAGTGATGCCATCCAGCCATCTCATCCTCTGTCGTTCCCTTTTCCTCCTGCCCCCAATCCCTCCCAGCATCAGAGTCTTTTCAAATGAGTCAACGCTTCGCGTGAGGTGGCCAAAGTACTGGAGTTTTAGCTTTAGCATCATTCCTTCCAAGGAACACTCAGCGCTAATCTCCCTTAGGATGGACTGGTTGGATCTCCTTGCAGTCCAAGGGACTCTCAAGAGTCTTCTCCAACACCACAGTTCAAAAGCATCAATTCTTCGGCACTCAGCCTTCTTCACAGTTCAAATCTCACATCCATACATGACCACTGATAAGTTATGTCTAAAACCTGACAGTGACGTGCTACCTTTAATATATTCTTATTAAAAAGATGAGATAACATATCTGCTTCAAAGAATTTTTACCTTTGGGTTCTCCTGAGTGGCCAAGAAAGGGCAGTGAGTCCAAGGTATAGATGCAGGTTCTAACTTTCAAATGACTTATATTGAGTCTTCTTCATGTAGCACAAAAGCTTAGCTATACATATATTACGTTTCCAGACCAATTTATAATACTAATTCCCTAAGAGCATTCTCATACACTCAAGGTTTAAGCCTGGTTTTCTCCTTTTCTATTACTTGTCTTACTTCTTAAAAAACCTTTTGGACTAAATCCCTAGGCATCAGAAAAGTGGCCAAGAAAGGGCAGTGAGTCCAAGGTATAGATGCAGGTTCTAACTTTCAAATGACTTATATTGAGTCTTCTTCATGTAGCACAAAAGCTTAGCTATACATATATTACGTTTCCAGACCAATTTATAATACTAATTCCCTAAGAGCATTCTCATACACTCAAGGTTTAAGCCTGGTTTTCTCCTTTTCTATTACTTGTCTTACTTCTTAAAAAACCTTTTGGACTAAATCCCTAGACATCAGAATGGTATGTGGTTTCACTTCTGAGGGCAGCAAACAGCACAACTATTCTTCTGGACACTAATAATTAATTTATGTATATCTTCTTGAGAAAACTGAGACTACCAAGCAGAAATGAAAACAACATTCCTGGCATATCAGAAGACATATTGGAAACCATGTTTGCACAGAGCAAACATAACTGAGAAAAAAACTTTGTCCTGAGTAATGTATTAGAAACTATTACCACAAGAACAGAACAAATAAGATCTACATTCCATGATAACAATCTTAACTGTTTCCAGTGAACTTCAGTAGTTTGCCTTTTTTCTAGATAATGACTAAAAATAATCAAGCTATTTCTTAAAGACAATCTATACACATGTGGGAATTCATTCTGACAACAGAATTCACTGACTTTAATGTTTGCAGCCATAATCATATTATGGCTGGATGAAGAGTACATCATGAGAAATGCTGGGCTGGAAGAAGCACAAGCTGGAATCAAGACTGCAGGGAGAAATATCAATAACCTCAGATATGCAAATAACACCACCCTTATGGCAGAAAGTGAAGAGGAACTAAAAAGCCTCTTGATGAAAGAGAAAAAGGAGAGTCAAAAAGTTGGCTTAAAGCTCAACATTCAGAAATCAAAGATCATGGCATCTGTCCCATCACTTCATGGGAAACAGACGGAGAAACAGTGTCAGACTATTTTGGGGGGCTCCAAAATCACTGCAGATGGTGATTGCAGACATGAAATTAAAAGACGCTTACTCCTTGGAAGGAAAGTTATGACCAACCTAGATAACATATTGAAAAGCAGAAGCATTATTTTTCCAACAAAGGTCCGTCTAGTCAAGGCTATGGTTTTTCCAGTAGTCATGTATGGATGTGAGAGTTGGACTATAAAGAAAGCTGAGCACTGAAGAATTGATGCTTTTGAACTGTGGTGTTGGAGAAGACTCTTGAGAGTCCCTTGGACTGCAAGGAGATCCAACCAGTCCATCCTAAAGCAGATCAGTCGTGTGTTTTTTGGAAAGAATGATGATAAAGCTGAAACTCCAATATTTTGGCCACCTCTTGCAGAGTTAACTCATTGGAAAAGACCCTGATGCTGGGAAACAGCATGTTAAAAAGCAGAGACATTATTTTGTCAACAAAAGTCCATCTAGACAAGGCTATGGTTTTTCCAGTGGTCATGTATGGATGTGAGAGTTGGACTGTGAAGAAAGCTGAGCACCAAAGAATTGATGCTTTTCAACTGGTGTTGTAGAGGACTCTTGAGAGTCCCTTGGACTGCAAGGAGACCCAACCAGTCCATCCTAAAGGAGACCAGTCCTGGGTGTTCATTGGTAGGACTGATGCTGAAGCTGAAACTCCAATACTTTGGCCACCTGATGTGAAGAGCTGACTCATTGGAAAAGACCCTGATGCTGGGAAAGATTGAGGGCAGGAGGAGAAGGGGACGGCAGAGGATGAGATGGTTGGATGGCATCACTGACTCAATGGACATGGGTTTGGGTGGACTCCAGGAGTTGGTGATGGACAGGGAGGCCTGGCGTGCTGCAATTCATGGGGTCTCAAAGAGTCGGACCCGACTGAGTGACTGAGCTGAATGATGTGAACTCAAGGATATCACTTTTTAAAGTTTATTGATTCCCTCCCCTCCTTAAGTTGGGATATAGCTGCTGTACAGTGTTGTGTCAGCTTCTGCTGTACAGAAGAGTGAATCGGCTACACCCGTACACGTATCCCCTCTTTTTGGATCTCCTTCCCATTTAGGTCACTGCAGAGCACTGAGCAGAGTGCTCTCTGCGCACAGTAGGTCCCGTTATCTGTTTTATGGGCAGTCGGGTATGCTTGTCAGTCCCAGTCTCCCAATTCATCCCCCCCTGCTTCGCCCCCTCTGTGTCCATACATTGTTCTCTATGTTGTGTGTCTATTTAGAACTTGCAAACAGTAAATTTGCTTTTTTATTTAAAAAAATTCTGAAGTACTTCATACAATGATCTCATACAAGCATGGACTTGACTTCCCCTGCTCTCAACACGGCTCCCTCTGGAGTGTTCACTGTTCTCAGTGTTCACCCATGTTTGCCTATGTCCACGTCTCAACTCATCCTCTCCCTTCTTACAATTCGAGGTCTGGATCAGAGGCTGTCTCTGCCATGCAGTTCCCCCTGACTTTTCTCAGGTGAGTTGTGGTGTTTGTACTCGGTAAGGATGTTAAAGCATTTCAGTCCGTGCTTGGTAGGTGATGAGCAATACGTGTTAGCTAGTTTAAAATAAGGGCTTCTCTGTTAGCTCAGCGGTAAAGAATCTGCCTGCAGTGCAGGAGCCACAGGGGACACAAGTTCAATCCCTGGGTCAGGAAGATCCTCTGGAGAAGGACATGGCAACCCACTCCAGTATTCTTGCCTGGAGAACCCCATGGACAGAGGAGCCTGGCGGGCTACAGTCCATGAGGTCGCAAAGAGTCGGCCACGACTGAGCGACTTAGCACAGCACGCACGAGCCAGCACTTAATCCCGCCGTGCCTCAGTCTTCTCATCTGTGAAGTGGAGGTAATAGTGCAACTCTTCCTTGCAGGACACGGAGGTTTCAGTGGCATCACCATGTTAATCATCTGGCCCCACACCTACAGCATTGCTGGAATTCAGTAAACAGTGTTATTAAAGGGAGCACAGACTGGAAAGCAAGCAGCCCGCGGGGAACACCACAGCTGAGGTGGAGGTGCTGCGGGTTAGTGATTAGTGTATGAAAGGTTTTATATGTTGAAAAAGTCACAGTGAAAAAGCATACTCCTGATAGATAAGGAAAGCATTCTGAGGTTGAGAGTTATGCCGGGACAGAGTATCCTTGTATAAAACTGCTCTAGTGATGTGAAAAAGATTCATACAGTCTCTCTCTCAAAGGGTATGTCACCGGTGAGATTTATACTTCCTAAGTGTTGTGGAGGATGATACGTGTCTTTTATTTGCGTGTCAGTAACTCTATAATCATCACCATGGAGGACCCGCTCACTTCTCGCTGACCTCCCCTCTCTGCCCTGGACATTCCTCATTACATACCAGATGTGCGCTCTGATGTACGGCCAAAAACCTGGGTGCTGCGGGCTGCCGGCGAGGAAGAGACGGGGTGCCTCCTGCTGTGATTCACTCTAATTGCGCCCAAATCTAACTAACGGGGCGTCAGGGCGGCTGAGGATGGAGAGGAATGCGGCTTCTCCTGCATTTCTTTTTCCAGAGGCTGACCCCAGAAAACTGTTGGGACTTGATAGCCACAATCAATAGCTTGTAAAACAATAAGGTCAGCATGGTAGAGATTCAGATTTTCTGTCTCCACTTGGAATGGAAAGAAGCCTGGGGTGCTGAGCCATTGAGGTGAGTCTGACCTTCACTGGCTGACTGATGAGAGACCCGGGCAGAGGACGAGATAAACGAATAACCTAGGGAGGAGGTGGTTGTAAATATGGTATCTGCACGATCCTCGTCTTTACTCCGGGAACACACAGCATTGTTGTTTTGCTGTTACAGTGAAAGAAAAGCTCAGCTGCAGTAAAACAGCACCTTCTTTAAGAAGGTTCAGCAGTGGAGAACCTAGACGCACACGTGTGATTTCTGAGGAAGGTGTCCTCAAATGTCTTTATAGTAATACCTTTGAGTTAATTCCATTAACTCATATTTTCCTAAGTTCTAAGTTCACCTAAGTTGTATTTTAAAGTCTAGGGATTAGTATTGTTTATCTCAAAATTCTAAGTGGAGCCGGTAGTTCAGAGGTCAGATTTTTCTACATTTAAAACACACACTGGAAAATAAAATGAAAAGAATATATATATCTGAATCGCTTTGCTGAAACTAACACAACATTGTAAATCAACTATACTTAAAAATATACACACTGAAGAAGTATTGTAGGTCTGATTATTTCTAAATCGGGCTGCTCTTAGAGAAGTAGCTATTTCCACTGCATCTCTGCAAAACATTTTTCAATTTGATTAGAAAGTATGGAGGAAATAAATTGCTTGGTGAATTAAATAACTGTTTGTCTCTAAGATAAGAGGTTGTTTCTATCACGCAGATGCAGATAAGCTGAGATTTGAAGTTCCACATCAGCTATAGTCTGAAGAAATCCAATTTTCTGTATTAAAAATGTCTTTAAAAGTTTTCTGAAAATGTGTTAGTATCAGTGGCTTACAAAGATTTCCTGGTGATCAAGTCACCCCCACCATCAATCCTTTTGATGATTTGAGGGTAAACAACTGGGCATATATAAGCTTCTCAAATAAATGCAGGTTTAAAAATTGGAAGGAAAAGGTCTTCTTAGCGTGCATAATGCATTTGTTGAAGATGGATAATTGGAAGACGAGTTCAAGGTGCTTGCTGAAGCTAAGAGAATTAGAGGGAGCTGCTTTGAGATACAAGGAGGTTGAGGTCGAAACACCCCAGGGAATGGAGACTACTTTGGATAAAAAAGAAAATGCAGAAAATGAAACAAAATTGACTCTTATGTTGAATACAATTGTAGTTGAATTTATGGGGAGGTCCTGCTCAGTACGATAGAGTCGGAGTTTATTTTCTGAACATAAGTAAATGCCAGTCCTCATCTACCTCTTCAAACCCAGACTTTCTCTTGCCAGGCAGCTTCTAGGTTTGAATCTAAGTAAATATTGGAGAAAGAAATGGCAGCCCACTCCAGTATTCTTGCCTGGAGAATCCCATGGATGGAGGAGCCTGGTGGGCTACAGTCCACGGGGTTGCAAAGAGTTGGACGTGACTGAGTGACTTCACTTCAAGTATTCCAGAAGACCTGACAGCGTGGGGGTACAAGCTGCCTTGACGAAGGTGATGACTTTGCAGACTTGAAGACTTTACGCTGTGATCACCTGTGACGGCCATGCAAACAAGCAGAGTCATCTTTGTTTCTCAAAGTCTGCCTTCATGCTGGTGAGTATTCTGGCATTGAGAATGGGACCTGATCAAAGGAAACTTCCAAAACAAGGAAAGTATAAATTCTTTAATGGATAAAAATATAATCAACTATTGAATAAAAGCTCCACTCTGAAACTGCTGAGACTCGGTGCTTAAAATATTTGGATGGTGTGTGGCTAGATTCATATGTCGATCATCTCTTTTCCCAAAGGAGATAAAATAGCAATCACTGAAAAGAGGTGCCTTTGTGATACTCATGTGGAACCCTCCCAGCTAAAGCACTAAAACATTTATGATATAGTTGGAATTACAAATTATAATATTTTATACATTTATCGTTATAAATTTATAAATAGTGCCAGCATCGCCTCTCACTGCAAATATCTCATAGTCGATGTTAAGAGCCTTATGAGAATGCTGCTGCTTCTAAGATGGGCATTTCCAATTTCGTAGATTTTTAAAAATGCTGCTTTGCCTGAGTGTGAAAGGCTGGGGTTCTCCCTCTGACCACGGAGTCCAGCCTCCGATCTTCTGAGTGTGGTGGCTGGCAGGCTGAGCGTTCTTTGTGTTTTTGTTGCTATTGTGCAGGCACTGAGTTTCGACGGACTCTCTGTGGCCCCATGGACTGTAGTGCACCAGGCTCCTCGGTTGTCCACTGTCTTCCAGAGTTTACTCAAATTCATGTCAATTGATTTGGTGATGGTATTTAACTATTTCATCCTCTGCCGACCCCTGCCATTTTGCTTATAATCGTTCCCAGCATCAGGGTCTTTTCCAACGCGTTGGCTCTTCTCATCAGGTGGTAAAGTATTGGAGCTCTAACTGTTTTCTTTGCTTTACTCCTGTTTTTCCAGACAGGGCTAAAGAGGCTCCTGGTGGCCTCCTGCAGCTGGAATCTGCATCTTCCCCAATGTCCTGTGCTTGGGGCCGTCTGGAGGTTAAAGCTCACTTGGTCAGCTTAGAAAGAGGATGTCCTGTGTTTTAGCTTGAGTTCTATATTGATTAGCTGCTGCTGCTGCTAAGTCGCTTCAGTCGTGTCCGACTCTGTGCGACCCCATAGACAGCAGCCCACCAGGCTCCCCTATCCCTGGGATTCTCCAGACAAGAACACTGGAGTGGGTTGCCATTTCCTTCTCCAGTGCATGAAAGTGAAAAGTGAAACTGAAGTCATTCAGTCGTGCCCGACTCTTCATGACTCCATGGACTGCAGCCCACCAGGCTCCTCCGCCCATGGGATTTTCCAGGCAAGAGTACTGGAGTGGGGCTCCATTGCCTTCTCCATACTGATTAGAGTATTATCTAAAAGATACTAGTTGATGTCATGAGAAGTAAGACAGTGTAACTGAATCGCTGTCTTTTAGCTGCAGATCTTGGTAAGTATGTCCTAACGAGACTGACACCGTTCCCGCCCTCAGGTAGGAAGAGAGTTGACATCCGAATTTAATAAAACACAACCTGTGTGTTTCAGGGCTGTGCACCGGCATGGCAGAGGGACTGATCCACTGTATGTTTCAGAGGGAGGCAAGTGATCTGAAAATTCTCAGGGGTGTTGACTGAGCTGCATCTTGAGGGACTGAGTCTGTGGGTGCCCAGCAGAGCTGGACGTTTAGGGAAGAAAAGCAGGGAGACCAACTAGGTGGATGTGAGAGACACTGGAAGTCCTCCGGGCGACGACCCCTACAGACGGGTCACTCTGCCTCTCAGAGCGGGGGCAGGCTGCTCCGGCCAGCCCGCATTGCAGTCACGCTCCGGGTGACGGTGGTCTCCGCTCTGCCTGCCCCGAAATCCTGCCACCTGCAGTCACCACTCTTCCTTCCTCCAAGCGATGTCCTCTCCTTTCATCCTGTGCTTCCTCGCTCTCCCTCCACTCCATCCTAAACCTGAAATGGAAAGTGAAAGAAAAAGAAAGGGCTTCCCTGGTGGCTCAGATGGTAAAGAATCTGCCTGCAGTGCAGGAGATGCGGGCTCAGACCCTGGCTCAGGAAGATCCCCTGGAGGAGGAGATGACAACCCCCTCCAGTCTTCTCGCCTGGAGAATCCCACGGACAAAAGACCTGGTGGGGTACAGTCCAGGGAGTCGACATCCAAATCATGGTTTGAAGGACTGCATCGCTGGTTCATACTGACCTTGTGTTACAGTGATAGTTATGCCCAAGGTTTATTTTGATATATTGGATAAAGTCAAGTCATCTGAGCTTTTATATTTACATATTTAAAAGAAATGGGGGAAACCAATATTTTAACTCCCAGAAAGAGAACAAGTCTGTGCCACTTCTCCCAAGCACAGTGTGACATGACTTATGTGATACTGTAATCTAATGAAGCCTGAAATGATTGAAAATACTGCATGCTACATAGTAATTCAGACGGATCGCTTGCTCGCGGTGGCACTCAAGACTGGCAGACACGCAGAGGAAAGGGCGCGCTTCCGTCTCCACCATCTCCAGCTGTGACCTGACTGTCGGGTGGCCTGCAGCTGCCCTGCCCAGGTCCTCAGTCTCAGCCGTGCCCCTCTGCCTTATTTCTCCTTATTTTCTTTCCTTTCATGTATCCTCTCCTCCTCTTTTCTGGTCTCAGTAATTTGCTTACTAACGTGGAGACTCAAGGTTTCTGTGCCTGTTTTTTCATCCAGATGAGATTCGCTTGCTGCTCATGCGGATTATTTTGACTTTGTGCTCAGTCGTGTCCAAACTCTTTCGTGACCCTTTGGACTGTAGCCCGCCAGGCTCCTCTGTCCATGCGATTTCCCAGGCGAGGATGCTAGAGCGGGTTGCCGTTTCCTTCTCCAGGGGATCTTCCTGACCCAGGGATCAGCCTCTGTCTCCCGTGTCTGCTGCACTGCAGGTGGATTCTTCTCCCGCTGAGCCCACTATGAAAGCATATTTTAGGTTGGAGGATGGTCCAAGCTCCTACAAACAGAGGCAGCCTTTCTTTCAAGGCATCTTATTTAAATAAAGCAAGAGCACAAAACAGGCTTTATCTTTAAATCATTAGCATGAAACATTCTCGGCTACCCATTCGTACACTATTTTGTAAGACGGGGGCGTCTCCTGGCCTCGGTTCTGGACCACGCCTGTCTTTCAACGGAACCTTGACGTTTTCCCGGGATGCTGCTTTTCTGGGGGGCAGGCTGAGATGGCGGCAGCCCCTTCCTCAGTCTGCGTGGCCTGGACTGGGACAGGAGCGCCCTGGGTGATCTGCGGGCAGCTGTGACCTGGTGCCCAGTGCTGTGTACCAGAGCCTTCCTGCTCCTCTTTCGTCCCTGACTCAGCATCTCAGGTCACTGCCCCCCATCCACTCTGTCCAGCTTTCTGCTTCAGACTCACAGTGTTTGCCGAGCGTTTGCCAACGGCAGAAGACATGGCTGTTCTAGAGGGTGTTTGCAAATGTACTTCAGATTAAGCGATGGCGTTGGCTGCCTGCTGTGTGAGTTCAGGCCACCTCCAAAGTGCCAAGTTATTGCTGCTGCTGCTGCTGCTGCTAAGTCGCTTCAGTCGTGTTTGACTCTGTGCGACCCCATAGGCGGCAGCCCACGAGGCTTCCCTGTCCCTGAGATTCTCCAGGCAAGAACACTGGAGTGGGTTGCCACTTCCTTCTCCAATGCATGAAAGTGAAAATCGAAAGTGGAGTCACTCAGTCGTGTCCGACTCTTCGTGACCCCAAGGACTGCAGCCCACCAGGCTCCTCCATCCACGGGATTTTCCAGGCAGGAGCACTGGAGTGGGGGCCATCGCCTTCTCTGGGGCTATGGTCTATGGGGCTGCAAAAGCGTCGGACATGACTTAGCATTTGAGCACATGCTGAGACTGTATGGATTTAACAAAAAATTTTTACTGTAAGTTTGGATGAGGAGATCCAGTAAATCTCAGAATGAATCAGCAAGAAGGAAGCAGAGTCAGAGTTCAATCCCCTGACCTTACAGAAAAGGCACTGGAATGGCAGAGAGGAAACAGTGCCTTGGAGTCAAACCTGAAAACAGCAGGTCACTTCAGGTCATGACGGGCAGTGGGGGAGTGACGTGTATTGTCTGAGCTTTAACTTCCATTCCATTTTTATTTATTTTTATTAAAAAATTTTATTGGCGCACAGTTGATTTACAATGCTGTGCTAGTTTTAGATGGACAGCAAGTTGAATCAGCTATACATACACACATATACACTCTTTTTCAGGTTCTTTCCCTGTAGAGGTCATTACAGAGTATTGAGGTAAACAGCAGCTTCTTATTAGTTATCTGTTTTATATAAAGCAGTGTGTACATGTCAATCCCAGTCTCCCATTTATCCCTTCTTCCTCCTCCCTGCCACCCCCAGAAACCATAAGCTTGTTTGCTCCATCTGTGACTGTTTTTGTTTTGTATGTAACTTCATGTGTATCACAGTTTACATTCCACATGTAAGAGATTTCATATATTTGTCTTTGGTTTAACTTCACTTGACTTCCCCGGTAGCTCAGGTGGTAAAGCATCTGCCTACCATGCGGGAGACCCAGGTTCGATCCCTGGATTGAGAAGATCCTCTGGAGAAGGAGATGGCTACTTACTCCAGTACTCTTGCCTGGAAAGCCCCATGGACAGAGGAGTCGGTGGGCTACAGTTCGTGGGGCTGCAAAGAGTCGGACACGCCTGAGCGACTTCACTCACTCACTTCACTTAGGACAGTCTCTAGTTTCTCCCATGCTGCTGCAAGTGGCATCATTGTTCTGACAGAGTAATGCCCACTGTATACATGCGCACATCGCTATCCATTCCTCTCCCGATGGGTGTTTAGGTTGCTTCCATGTCTTGACTGTTGCAAACAGTGCTGCTGTGAGCCCTGGGGGCATGCACAGAAGCCCCAGAGCTGCCATCCTGGGTGTCCGCCCCCTGCTCCCCTCTCTCCCAGCGGCTGGGCAGCAGGGAGTCCTGCCTGCAGTCCAGACGCCACTGCTGCCGCACTGGGTTGTTCCAGGTGACAGTCATCAGCCTGTTTATCATCAAAGAGATACCGACCAGGTTCTTGGCTCTCTCCCATTGATAGAAACTGACTAGGGGCCAGACAAGAAATCCGGGCAATGCTTTATGGGGGCCCCTGGACATGGAACAACAGACTGGTTTCAAATAGGAAAAGGAGTACGTCAAGGCTGTATGTTGTCACCTATGCAGAGTACATCATGAGAAACGCTGGACTGGAAGAAACACAAGCTGGACTCAAGATTGCCGGGAGAAATATCAATCACCTCAGATATGCAGATGACACCACCCTTATGGCAGAAAGTGAAAGAGGAGAGTGAAAAAGTTGGCTTAAAGCTCAGCATTCAGAAAACGAAGATCATGGCATCTGGTCCCATCACTTCATGGGAAATAGATGGGGAAAGAGTGGAAACAGTGTCAGACTTTATTTTGGGGCTCCAAAATCATGGTGATTGCAGCCATGAAGTTAAAAGATGCTTACCCCTTGGAAGAAAAGTTATGACCAACCTAAATAGCATATTCAAAAGCAGAGACATTACTTTGTTGACTAAGGTCCGTCTAGTCAAGGCTATGGTTTTTCCTGAGGTCATGTATGGATGTGAGAGTTGGACTGTGACGAAGGCTGAACACCGAATTGATGCTTTTGAACTGTGGTGTTGGAGAAGACTCTTGAGAGTCTCTTGGACTGCAAGGAGATCCAACCAGTCTATTCTGAAGGAGATCAGCCCTGGGATTTCTTTGGAAGGAATGATGCTGAAGCTGAAACTCCAGTACTTTGGCCACCTCATGCGAAGAGTTGACTCATTGGAAAAGACTCTGATGCTGGGAGGGATTGGGGGCAGGAGGAGAAGGGGACGACCGAGGATGAGATGGTTGGAGTCAGAGTGAACTCCGGGAGTTGGTGATGGACAGGGAGGCCTGGCGTGCTGCGACTGAACTGAACTGAACTGAACTGCTGCCGCGTGGAGTGGGTTGGGGGTGGGGGGCAAGAACAAACAGCAGGTTCCGTGGCTTGCTCTCTCCCTGGTGGGGGACCGGGGAGATCTTGTTTCTTATGTGGGGTGCTGGTTGGCGGGGGTTTCCAGGGGTCCAGTCACAGGGTGCTTTGGGTGGTTCCCCTCTCTCCCAGCCGGTGGTGGTGAGTGCAGGGGGCATGCGCAGCTCCAGCTCCCTGTTTTTGCCCCAGACTCTCCAGAAGCGGCAGTTGGGGTTTGTTTTGCCTTTGTATCTTTTGCTCCAGATTTCCCCCAGCTGCACATGCCGGCAGTATCTCTAATCCCATGTAGTTTCTTTGTATCTTGTTGCTGGAGGAGAGGTGTGTCCAGGGGCAAGCAGTGTGCAAAGGGTCGCAGGTCCCAGCTCCACCCTGTCTCAAAAAGTACAGTGCTTTACTTGTGGGACTGAAGCGTCAACCTCCATCCTACTGGCCAGCTTACGCAGGGGAGAGGAGATAAGCAGTGTTCACCTGAAACCCTCTACCCTCTGAGAAAAGAAGAAAGGCGAGTAACCTGAGCGTCTCTCACTGGGGCTGCGAGAGTGCGACTTTCTTGGGGCACTCTGGCTTGGTGACCTGGGCTCTGCCATGAAGCGGGGGGTTGCCTTTGGTGATGCTGTCTCAGAACTCCAAACTTGGACTTTTTTCAACTTGACTTTTGTTTATTCTGTCACGTCAGTAGGTGACAGACTGTTTACTGTCACGTCCTGTAAAGTACTCAAAAGTGGCCCCTAAGCCACCAGCAAGAGCATCAGGGGCACGCAGGGTGTTTGCGGGCTCAGTCGTATCCAACTTTCTGCGACCCCGTGGACTGTAGCCTGCCAGGTTCCTCTGTCCATGGGATTTCCCAGTAGGAATACTGGAGTGGGTTGCCAAGGCCTCCTCCAGGGCATCTTCCCGATGCAGGGACTGAACCCCATCTCCTGCACTGGCAGACAGACTCCTTACCGTCCGAGCCACCTGGGAAGCCAGGGGCACCAGCAGCTTCTTGTAAAGGCAGATCATCAAGGGCCGGCCCAGGCCTTCTAAGCCTGCCTCTCCGAGGAGGAGGGAGCTGTGGCCCGTGTTTTCCCAGCTCTCCTTGCGGGGGCAGCGCTGGCTGAAGCCTGAGGACGCAGGCCCTGGGAGCTTGGACCCCCACAAGCCTGTAGGTCTGTCTGCTTCTTGTTGTCTTGATGTGTGCTAGTCACTCAGTCGTGTCCGACTCTGCCACCCCATGGACTATAGCCCTCCAGGCTCCTTTGTCCATGGAATTTTCCAGGCAAGGATACTGGAGCGGGTTCCTTCTCCAGGGGATCTTCCTAACCCAGGGATTGAACCCAGGTCTCCTGCATTGCAGGCGGATGCTTTACCATCTGAGCTACTAGGGGAGCCTGTTGTCTTGATAAAGATGGAGTTAGATCTGTCTGTATCTTTGCTTGCTCTGATTATAATTTGGGACACCCGATAATCATTCAGGGACATGGGAAGGAGGGCCACCATATCCTTTGCGTGCAGAGTGTGAGCCAGGTATTATGTTAGAGGCCTTATATCCATTGTCCCAGGGGTCCCCAGCCTCCAGGCCGGGGACAGGTAACTCCTGTTAGATCAGCGGTTGTGTTAGGTCAGAGATCACACCATAAATGTAATGAGCTTGAAACATCTCCAAACCATCCCCTCCACGCCCCAACCCGGTCCTGGAAAAACTGCCTTGCATGAAGCCGGTCCCTGGTGCTGAACAGGTTGGGAACCCCTGCATTACCCTGTTCAGTGCCCACAGCAACCCTGTACAGGGCTGTTATCCCCCTCCCACTTTATAAATAACCTGAAACTCAGAGGTGTCTAGTGAGTTGTCTAAGCTCCCACAGCTCCAAAGTGAGAGAGCAGAGAAGGAAGGCCAGCGTGACTTTCAACTGTATGAATGTGGACACGAAGAACACAATTTGGCTCTTCTGCCAGAGACTCCATGGCGTTGGAAGGACCGAAGCCTGGAGGGGTCTGGGGGAGCTGAGCCGGGTTTCTGCAGCTGGTCGGGGTGAGGGAACCGCAGGTGAGAGGGCGCCGTCAGGGCTCCACGTCCGGTCCAGTCGGGGAGGAAGGGCCCGCTGGGCACACGCTTCTCACAGCCAGTTTACGCAGTTTAAATGGAGCAAGGGATTCAATTAGAGGCGCTCGAGGGGACCAGGCACGTATCATCCGCGTCCGTCCTGAAAAGAGAAGAAAATATTTAGTCTTGCAGGCTGTGACCACTCCGCCACTGTGCAACGACGTGGCCTCTCGGAAGAGCAAAAGAATACACCGAATACCTTCGAGAGATGAATTTCCCCAGGAAAAAAATAAATAAAACAAAGGAAGATCCTCTGATTACATTTAAATATTTCCTTGCCGGTGCTTGGGGGAATTCTAGCATTCTGCGCTTGCAGAGGAAAGCTTTTGTGCCTGGGAACAAGGTGATTAGGGCACCGGCCTGGAGGATGGGCGGGGGCGGGAGGAAGGGGCTATTTCCATAGCAGCACAGGTGCAGCAGTTTGGCGTGAGTGATGGCCTCACAAATGACCCTGGCATGGAGCAGAGGAAACCCAAGCAGGAGATTAACTGAATCACAGCTACAGCATGTGCGCATTTTATTTCTGCGGTGGAGTTGAAATGGATTGCGGGGCAGGCTCACCAGCTGGGGTAAGGTCACAGTACTGAGGAAATGGGAAGGATATGGATGAACAGTTTTCCCAATGGAGAACAAGCTTCAGGTTGTTCACTCCTGGGTGAAGTGTTTCTGGAGTTTGGATGGGCTCAGTTTATACTTTTTCTAAGACCAAACTGATAGTTTTTCATGCGGGATATGACTGGCATCTGAAGAGTTCCCTTTAAGACAATAGAGGGTAAATTGGGATAAAGAGTAAAATACTTGCTTCATAACACAATTTCTCACTTTTTGAGATAATTGATTTTAGGAGTGTTTTTTTCCTGTAGGGCACTGAAAATTTTTTTATATGCAAGATAAATATTCAAATATCTTTGCTATAGCAGTGTATATTGCCAAAAATATTTTGTGGATAGCCCTATGGTAAATGCAAATTTTTCTAATGTCATCAATATGATTTCATATTTCCTTGGAATATTAAACAAATTAAGTGATGTGATTAAGCTCATCCAAAATAATTGTCTAATCTCTCAAAAGTATGTGTTTGTTTTGGTGATAAAAAGTCGAGGTTATCCAAATTGCTCAGTCTCTTATTTAACTATTTATTCAACTATCTGTTTAATTCTGTTATCTAATATCTTGTGTCCAGGCTTCCTTGTGTCTTGCTTTGCCTTTTGCCTTGTGTTTTAATGTTTTCTTCAACGTCCTTTTGGATAACATGGCCAAAAGCAGTTATTTCAGAAATACCAAGTATCTCAAGGACTAGCAAACATGGTTCTAGCCCTGAAAATGTATGCTCCACTTCTTAGCATGCAAAGAGAGGTGCCATGGGATCAACACAAGAAATAAACATAGTACAGTAAAACAATCCCACGCAAGAGACTCGGGTTCCATCCCTGGGTCAAGAAGCTCCCCTGGAGTAAGAAATGGTAACCCCTGGGGAATCCTGTGGACACAGGAGCCTGGCAGTCCATGGCGTTGAAGTCGGACACAACTTAGCAACTAAACAATAAGCAGCAGCAACAGTGAGCAACAACATAGTTTTAAAAAAATCACAAACTTTTTTCTTTTTCTTTTTTATATGATTTTTAAAGGTTACACTCCATTTTCAGTTATTACAAAATGTTGTCTATATCCCCCATGTTGCACAACACGCCCTTGAGCCTGTCTTACCCCCAAAGCCTGTACCCCTCACTCCCCTCGCCTTTATGTTGCCCCTCCCCACGGGGAGCCGCTAGTTTGTTCTCTGTGAGTCTGCTGCTTTTTGTTACGTTCACTAGTTTTTAGATTCCAGACATACATGATATCACACAGTATTTGTTTTTCTGTCTGGCTTGTTTCACTTACCATAATACCTCCAAGTCCATCCATGCTGCTGCAAATGGTAGCGTTTTATTGTTTTTTGGCAGAGTACTATCCCACTGTGTGTGTATATATATGTACACACTCCCCCCACCTCTTCACTGTCCACTTCATGTCTTGGCCGTTGTGACCGGTGTTGCTGTGAACGCTGGAGTGCTCGTATCTTCTCGATTCGTGGGCTGGTGTTTTTGGATACACGCCCAGGAGAAAATCGCTGGATCATGTTGTTGTTTTTTGAGAAACCGCCATATTGTTTTCCACAGTGGCTGCACCGGTTTACGTTCCCATAAATATCACAAACTTTCAAAAACAGACCTGAATTCAAATCCAGGCTTCCTATGTTCCCACGGTCAGGTGAGTGGGTGAGCCACTTAAACTCTGAGGCTCGTTTTCTTCATCTCTATAACTAAGGCCATTGCAGTGTCTGGCAGGTTTGCGGTGGGAAGGAGATAAGGTCTGGTATCAGCACCTAGAACACTCCTTGCACACAGCCCGCCTGTTGTTCAACAAATGCCGGTGCCCTGACTTCTTTCCCTGCCTTAAAAACTTTAAGAGAAAGTAGGCTATACCGGGAAGACTGAGGGCCGGGCCCGATTCTTCCTATTATTTGGAGTGTAGGTGATTGTGTAGGTGATTTACAGTGCGTTAGTCCCGGGCACCCCGCTCCAGCGCGCTTGCCTGGAATTCCCATGGACGGAGGAGCCTGGCGGGCTGCAGTCCAGGGGGTCGACTGAGCAGCTTCCCGTTCACTTTTCACTCACATGCACTGGAGAAGGAGATGGCAGCCCACTGCAGTGTCCTTGCCTGGAGAGTCCCAGGGACGGGGAGGCTGGCGGGCTGCCGTCTGTGGGGTCGAACGGAGTCGGACACGACTGAAGCGTCTCAGCAGCAGCAGCAGCAGCTCCAGGTGTACAGCAGTGACTCAACCGTATAGATATTGTTGTTTAGTTTCTCTTTTGCAGCCCCTAGACTGTAGCCCACTAGGCTCATCCCTCCATCTGTGGGAATGCCAGGTGAGAACACTGCAGTGGGTTACCACTCCGGCTGACCTTCTGGACCCAGGGATCAAGCCTGCATCTCTGATGTCTCCTGCGTTGGGAGGCGAGTTCTTTGCCACTAGCACCACCTGGGACACACACACACCCACACACACACCCACACCCACACACACGCCCACCCACACCCACACCCACACACCCTTTCCCCTTTGGGAGCTATACATTTGCTTTCTGTGTCTGTGGGCTGGGTCCAGTCTTAGCCAAGTCATTTGAACCTGGGTGAGACACGGCTTGTGTTCCTCTAAAACCCCCTCAGTCTGCCTCTTGAGGGTCATACTTGCCCGGGGTTCCCCACCTTCCCGTTCTTGCCGATATCCTTCGGGTGACTGGTTGGTGGCTCCATCAGTGCCTGCCCGTGTGGCTGTGTGTTTATGTAAACTCATGGAGCGTGCATTTCATTGTGACTTAAATGACCCACCTTCAGGGATCACAGAAAGATGTGTATCTGCCCTGCTGTTTAACAGGGTGACTGTGAGAAGCTGATAAAATAAGTGGAATCCACTTACCAAGGGGAAGACGCTAGACAGATGTTCATTAAATCTTTGTGCCTTTATCCCTGCAGCCCTGAATGCTTCTTCCTTCCTTTCAAAAGGCTTAAATTACTTCGCGTGCTTGACTTCACATCCCTTTAAAGTAAAGGGCTAATTGCTTGCTTTAATAAACCCCTCGCTTCTGACAGTCTGTTAGCTACTCGCTCCCCTGTAAGGTGTGCAGAGTGACAGCTGGATTGCTTTTGAGGTCTTGCAGCATTTTCTCCTTAAAGTCTTCTAGGGAGTCTAACTAAAGGAAAAGGGGATGGCTTTTTAATCTCAGCTCTCCTTCTCTCTGGCAGTTGGTAACATCCTTGGGTAAGGTTTTGAGGAAATAAAATTTTAAATTAATAATGAAAGCAGTGGGCTAGAGTCTGTCTCCTTAGCAGTTTACTCCTGAGGTTCATTCAGGCTCCCAGGATTCAGAAGTAACTGAGGCAACAAGGCTCTAGAAGAGCCAGGTTCAGGCGCTCCGGGTCCTTGCACTGTGGTTCTGGAACCAACCCTAGACTCCTCACGCAGTTCAGGACACTGCCTGGGGGAGCGTGTGTTCCTATTCTGTGCAGCCCTCTGTGGCATTTCTCTGTCCACGGGACTCTCCAGGCAAGGATACTGGAGTGGATTGCCCTTTCCTCCTCCAGAGGATCTTCCGGACCCAAAGACGGAACCCGAACCTCTGGTGTCTCCTGCGTTGGCAAGTGGATCCTTCACCACTGAGCCACCCGGGAAGCCAACCCACCCCAGTATTCTTGCCTGGAGAGTCCCAGGGACAGAGGAGCCTGGCGGGCTACAGAACCCACACCCACACTCACACCCACACACACACACCCTTTCCCCTTTGGGAGCTATACATTTGCTTTCTGTGTCTGTGGGCTGGGTCCAGTCTTAGCCAAGTCATTTGAACCTGGGTGAGACACGGCTTGTGTTCCTCTAAAACCCCCTCAGTCTGCCTCTTGAGGGTCATACTTGCCCGGGGTTCCCCACCTTCCCGTTCTTGCCGATATCCTTCGGGTGACTGGTTGGTGGCTCCATCAGTGCCTGCCCGTGTGGCTGTGTGTTTATGTAAACTCATGGAGCGTGCATTTCATTGTGACTTAAATGACCCACCTTCAGGGATCACAGAAAGATGTGTATCTGCCCTGCTGTTTAACAGGGTGACTGTGAGAAGCTGATAAAATAAGTGGAATCCACTTACCAAGGGGAAGACGCTAGACAGATGTTCATTAAATCTTTGTGCCTTTATCCCTGCAGCCCTGAATGCTTCTTCCTTCCTTTCAAAAGGCTTAAATTACTTCGCGTGCTTGACTTCACATCCCTTTAAAGTAAAGGGCTAATTGCTTGCTTTAATAAACCCCTCGCTTCTGACAGTCTGTTAGCTACTCGCTCCCCTGTAAGGTGTGCAGAGTGACAGCTGGATTGCTTTTGAGGTCTTGCAGCATTTTCTCCTTAAAGTCTTCTAGGGAGTCTAACTAAAGGAAAAGGGGATGGCTTTTTAATCTCAGCTCTCCTTCTCTCTGGCAGTTGGTAACATCCTTGGGTAAGGTTTTGAGGAAATAAAATTTTAAATTAATAATGAAAGCAGTGGGCTAGAGTCTGTCTCCTTAGCAGTTTACTCCTGAGGTTCATTCAGGCTCCCAGGATTCAGAAGTAACTGAGGCAACAAGGCTCTAGAAGAGCCAGGTTCAGGCGCTCCGGGTCCTTGCACTGTGGTTCTGGAACCAACCCTAGACTCCTCACGCAGTTCAGGACACTGCCTGGGGGAGCGTGTGTTCCTATTCTGTGCAGCCCTCTGTGGCATTTCTCTGTCCACGGGACTTCCAGGCAAGGATACTGGAGTGGATTGCCCTTTCCTCCTCCAGAGGATCTTCCGGACCCAAAGACGGAACCCGAACCTCTGGTGTCTCCTGCGTTGGCAAGTGGATCCTTCACCACTGAGCCACCCGGGAAGCCAACCCACCCCAGTATTCTTGCCTGGAGAGTCCCAGGGACAGAGGAGCCTGGCGGGCTACAGCCCATGGGGTCACAAAGAGTTGGATGTGACTGAGCAGCAGGCGTGGCGTGGTGTGGCATGGGACATTCATACTGGCAACGTACCACGTGCAGTATCGTAACAGAATAACCTCGCTGGTGACTTGACTTCCCATTGGAACCTTATGTGATGTAACTCATCGCTGTTCTTTCTCTACTAGACTTTCAGTTCTTTGAGAACAGACTGCATCTGCCCGTTTCACAGCTTCCTCTCCAATGCCTAGCCCAGCCCCTGGCATAGCGGGCAGACATACATGTGTTGAAAAACTCAGTGAATACACAATCTCCTTAACAGTGTGCCCAGAAGTGGGGTGATACCCAGACTGAGGGTGTGTGTTGGACCGCCTCACCTTAGAGGTCCCAGCCCCACTGTTTGCTCCCCCAAGCGTGTGTGACAAACTCAGATGGCGTGCCTAGTTCACCCTCAGTTTTGAAGTCAGGTGTTGGTGATCGGACAGCAGTGGACGCCTCTCCCAACAGGTGGAAAGCACACTCCAAAAGGCCCTTATGGTGTGTTTATCTGCAGCATGGTTTACACGGGACACACTTCAATCTTCAAACTGACACTTCTTCAGAGAGGAGCGTGTGTGGTGAGAGTGTGCGCAAGGGGTTGGGTGTGTGTGCTCAGCCGTGTCCAACTCTGCACACATACTTACTGACTGTAGCTCGCCAGTTTCCTCTGTCCAGGGGATTTCCCAGGCAAGAATACTGGAGTGGGTTGCCATTTCCAGGGAACTTCCTGACCCAGGGATGGAACCCGTGTCTCGTGTGTCTCCAGCATTGGCAGGTGGATTCGTTACCACTGAGCCTCTGGAAAGCCCAGGAATAGGGTGGTGAGAAAACGGAGTTGAGGCAACACAGAGAAAACTGTGGGTAGAAAACCCTTGACTTGCCCTAGGTGTGAGCGGTGCATAACCAAAAGCTTTCCATCACTAAAGCCGGGACCAGCGGTCTCAGTGAGCACTGTAACTGACAGCATAAATTTATGTTTTTTTTGTCTTCAAGAACAGCTAACATGTTACAGCTAGGCATCAGAAAAGGTGATTATCTTGAGGAAAAGAATGTGTTTGCATCACAGAATGGAAGATCCTAGAAGAAAACTTGAGATGACTTAGTTTCTTAATTTCACTGTCAATGAAATAAAAACTTACCCAAAGATCTTTATGGGTCTTATTTTAATTTTACCTCCATTTACTTAAGGATGTTGTAGAATCCTTGGTGTTATGGTGAGATGGCCCAGTCGGTAGTGACGATTAATGTGTTGAAGTGGCCTGGGGTAAACAGTCCCCTGACTGCCTTCCCAGAAACAATGAGTACTTTATAAGGTGCTTTTTCATGAGAATCCTTAGGAACTTTTCTTGCAAACCTCATGCAGTATTTTACTGAGAAAAGGACTTCAGGTGTCTGAAAGAATAGGACTAATTCGTGATTTTGCTGGCAACAACCCAGGATGTTCTATCTTCTTAAGTCAGTATTCTCATGAATGTTTTCTCTTCAATATAAATAGCATTTTTGAGGGAGAAAGAATAGTGTTATTTAAGATAGTCTGAGTGTTCTATATATAAAAAGTGTTTTGCTTCCCTCTTTCCACAAGCTTGAGTGTTTTAAAACATTTCTCTGAAATTATTAGTCCGTGACTCTTCCTTATAAACTGATTGGCGTCGCAACTGTCCCCAGCCCAGACGTCCTCACCTCACCATCCAGCTCAGTCGCTCTGCCGTGTCAGACTCTTTGTGACCCATGGGCTGCAGCACCTAACCATGGCACTTGGCAAAAGCCTGCATCCCACTGATAGGAGAACCATAGTTTTCCCAGGAACAAGGCTTATTTCAATCGTGTGACATCCTAGGTGCCCCTGTGGTTTATTCATGCCGAATCAGGGATGGATTTGGTATTAGAATTTAAGTCTCTGTCTGTCGCTCAGGATTAAGAACGTATATGATGCTAGCAGCGTGACTGACATCTAGTGGATATGGGGCAGTGGTGCTGTTTACAGCCTTGTTTTTTCCCCTTCAGGATACTATTTATCGGGGAAAAATCACATTTGCAGAAACTACTGTCTCAGCTGCACTAGACTGTAGTAAAATGATAGAAATGAGAAACTTCTGGAAATGAAGGTTACTCCCTTTACAGAGCTTTGAAGAATGTGCACTGGCTTGGAGTGAAAAAAAAAAAAGACCAAATATCTAAATTTAGTTTTATTTAGTTTGCTGAAAAGGATTGAAATGCATTGACATGATAATAAAAGCTTATAAAATATATAAATATCTGCACAGAATTGTAATATTTTCTTTTTGGATATTCACTTACCTGCTGAGAGAGATGCTGGCAAAGTTCTTATCTACTTCTTCTAATATGAATCATCACTTGTGATTGTGTAAAAGGGTTGAAAATGTGTTATTCTAAGACGCAGGTGTTGATAATGAACAAGTAGAATGAGCTTTAAACTGTTTTTATTTTGACTATCAGAAAAATCCATTTATTACTATAGAAATATGCAAAAGAATTGATCACACCAATAGGAAATTTTAA
The DNA here is from genome assembly GCA_006408675.1 of Madoqua kirkii. Classification (NCBI taxonomy): domain Eukaryota; kingdom Metazoa; phylum Chordata; class Mammalia; order Artiodactyla; family Bovidae; genus Madoqua; species Madoqua kirkii. The sequence continues at coordinate 18,476 of SJYC01093807.1, read as the reverse complement.
GCACAAGGTGTCTTGTAAAGAAAGTGCCCATTTGTCATAATTAAGGTGTAGGAACCCAGATGAGTAAAGGAAACCCAATGCAGATTATAAAGTTGAAGTTGGATCTTTAGGGGAAAGTCCTGGGCGTTTTTATTCGAGGAGTTTCTGGGCGTGGAGAACAGCAGTGTGAACAGTGTGATAAGGCAGTGGCTTGCTTTGCAGAATGCCATTCCTAGGCAAAGCAGTTTGTAACTGCCAGGAATAAGAGAGATTTTGACATGGGATCCGGTAAAATTTCAAAACGTGAGTTTCCTTGCAGGAGTCTTTTTCAGGACTGACTTTCTCCTCGGGCCCTCCCCTCTCGTGGGTCTTGCAGCGGGCATACAGCATTTTTTAAAGGGTGTTTTGTCAGTGAGGACAACCCCGCTGCGTCAGTTGGTCTGTATGGGACTTGCATACTCCAGACAGTAGTCTTCACAGTGAGAAAAGTTCTGGTTAGGACGTAAAGCAGATGCTTGTGCTTCTCTTTAGAACTATCAGCAGGTCAGACAGACCTTATTCCTGTTCCTTTAGATCATCATCTTCTCTAGAACAGCTAGGGAGGGGCTGCTGTGGTGTAAATTCTTGGCATTTTGTAAAGAAGTGGCGAAAGTTAAAACATTTACAAGCGGTTTCGTGCTGACCGAGGAAAAGACTGTCCAGTTTGCCGACTGTATCTTCTGTATGTGTCCAGGCACTGATACGGAGGAAGCTTCCTTGGCGACAGTGTGACGAAGCTGATTATCCTTAACATCGCAGCTATAAAGTCAGGCCACGATTTGTCCTCTTACTTGAAAAAACTGAGGTATAATTTACACACAGTTGAAATGCAGTGTTACGGTTCAGGGAGTTTTACCAAATGCAGACACCTGTGTAATCCACATCCTCTGTCAAGAGTCAGAACATTTCCATCTCTTGGGAAAGCTCCCTGGAGCCTCTGCCCGGGCGAGTTCTGCACCCGCCACGGTCCACTCCCACACCCACTTCTGTGATTCCTCGCATCATGGGTCACCCGTTCTACAGCTTAATATAAATGCGGTCAGAGGAATTACTCTCAGTGTGATTACGTCACTCAAATTTAAATACACTTCAGTTGAATTTACTTGTTTCTGTTTCAGTTTAGTTTTAGTGTGTTTTTCCCCTGGGAAACTTGTTCCCGATATGGCTACTCCCTTCCCCATATGCCCACCCTCTTCACCGTGTAAGTATCATAGCTATTATTTTCTCTAACCTTTCTGTGTTTCTGTCTTACCATTTTCCCTATCGGTTGGTTTTTTTTTCCCATATAAATTATTACAGAATATTGAGTAGAGTTCCCTGTGCTATCAATAGGCCCTTGTTGATTTGTCTATTTTGTACAATAGATGTATATAATATTTTGTATATAGTGTGTATATGTGGAGAAGGCGATGGCCCCCACTCCAGTACCGTTGCCTGGAAAACCCCATGGACGGAGGAGCCTGGTGGGCTGCAGTCCATGGGGTCGCCAGGAGTTGGACACGACTGAGTGACTTCACTTTCCCTTTTCACTTCCATGCACTGGAGAAGGAAATGGCAGCCCACTCCAGCGTTCTTGCCTGGAGAGTCCCGGGGACGGGGGAGCCTGGTGGGCTGCCGTCTGTGGGGTCGCACAGAGTCGGACACGACTGAAGCGCCTCAGCAGCAGCCGCAGTGTGTATATGTTAATCCCAAACTCCTAATTTATCCCTCCTCTTCCACGTTTCCCCTTTGTAACTGTAGATTTGTTTCTGAAGTTTGAAGTCTGCTTCTGTTTTGTGAATAAGTTCACTGTATAACTTTTTTAGATTCCACAGTGAGTGGTATCATCCGATGTTTGTTTGCTCTGTCTGGCCTGCCTCACTTGGTCTAATAGTCTTTGGGCCTCTTGTCACTGCAGCTGGCCTCACTGCTCCTCTTTCGTGGCTGAGCATATTCCGCGTTGGACATGTGCCGCCCCTTGCTCGCACGCTGACGGGCGTTTAGCCTGCTTCCGTGTCTCGGCTTTTGCACACGGTGCTCCCATGATCCCTAGAGTGCAAGCGTCTTTTAAAGATACGGTTTCCTCCAGATCTGAGCCCAGGACTGGGATGCTGGTCATAGCAGGAGTTCTGCACGTAGTTTTTGAAGGAACCTGCGTACTGCTCTCCCTAGTGGATGTGCTGATTCACAGTCCCGCCAGCAGGGTAGGACCCGTCCCTTTTCTCTACACCCTCTCTAGCACTTACTACTCGTAGGCTTTTTGATTAGGGCTGTTCTGCTGGTGTGAGGTGATGCCTCACTGTAGTCTTGATTTGCATTGCTCTCATAATTACGCTGAGCATCTTTTCATGCACTTTTGGGTCGTCTGTGTGGTATAGTCTCTGGAGAAATGCCTGTTTAGGCCTTCCGCCCAGCTCTTTGATCGGGTTGTTACTTTGTAACTGTGATTTGTTTCTGAAGTTTGAAGTCTGCTTCTGTTTTGTGAATAAGTTCACTGTATAACTTTTTTAGATTCCACAGTGAGTGGTATCATCCGATGTTTGTTTGCTCTGTCTGGCCTGCCTCACTTGGTCTAATAGTCTTTGGGCCTCTTGTCACTGCAGCTGGCCTCACTGCTCCTCTTTCGTGGCTGAGCATATTCCGCGTTGGACATGTGCCGCCCCTTGCTCGCACGCTGACGGGCGTTTAGCCTGCTTCCGTGTCTCGGCTTTTGCACACGGTGCTCCCATGATCCCTAGAGTGCAAGCGTCTTTTAAAGATACGGTTTCCTCCAGATCTGAGCCCAGGACTGGGATGCTGGTCATAGCAGGAGTTCTGCACGTAGTTTTTGAAGGAACCTGCGTACTGCTCTCCCTAGTGGATGTGCTGATTCACAGTCCCGCCAGCAGGGTAGGACCCGTCCCTTTTCTCTACACCCTCTCTAGCACTTACTACTCGTAGGCTTTTTGATTAGGGCTGTTCTGCTGGTGTGAGGTGATGCCTCACTGTAGTCTTGATTTGCATTGCTCTCATAATTACGCTGAGCATCTTTTCATGCACTTTTGGGTCGTCTGTGTGGTATAGTCTCTGGAGAAATGCCTGTTTAGGCCTTCCGCCCAGCTCTTTGATCGGGTTGTTTGGCTTTCTGACATGGAGCTGGATGAGAGCTATTGGTATGTTCTGGAGATTGACCGCTTGTCAGTTGCTTTGTTTGTAATTATTTTCTCCCATTCTGTGAGCTGTCTCTTTGTTTCATTTATGATTTCCTTTTCTGGGCAAAAACTTTTAAGTTTAATTTGGTCCCAATAATTTATTTTTGTTTTTATTTCCATTATTCTAAGAGATGGATCCAAAAAGATATTGCTGAGACTTATGTCAAAGAGCGTTCTATTCTTTCCTCTAGGAGTTTTATAGTACATAGTCTTACATTTGGGTCTTCAATCCATTTTGAGTTCATTTTTGTATGTAGCGTCAGAGAATGTTCTGGTTCATCCTTTTACTTGCAGCTGTTCATCTCCCAGCAGCACTTCTGGAAGAGACTGTCTCTTCTCCCCTGCGTATTCTTGCCTCTGTCATAGGTTAGACGACCACAGGCTCACGGGCTTATTTCTGGGCTTTCTTTCCCGCCCCATCCATCTGTATTTCTGTCCTTGTGCCAGTACCAGGCCATCTTGAATACTGTATCTCTGTAATCAAAGCTTCTTGAAGTCAGGAAGCCTGATTCCTCTAGCTCCGTTTTTCTTTCTCAAGATGGCTTTGTCTATGCAGTCATTTGTGTTTTCAGACGAATTTTAAAATCATTTTTGAATTATTATTCTAATTCTGTGAAAAATACCTTTGGTAATTCGATAGGAATGGCGTTGAATCTGCAGGTTGCTTTAGGTGGTATAGTCTTTTTGACAGTATTGATTCTTCCGGTTCAAGAGCATGGTATGCCTTTGCATCTGTTTGTGACGTGTTTGATTTCTTTCATTAGTGCCTTGCAGTTTTTGAAGTACAGAGCTTTTGCTTCTTTAGGTAGGTTTATTCCTAGGTATTTTATTCCTTTTAATGTGATGGTAAATGGGGGTGTTTCATTAATTTCTCTTGCTGATAGTTTTTTGTTACTGTATAAGAATGCAACAAATTTCTGTATAAAAGTTGGCATCTTGCAGCGTTACTGCCTTTATTGAGCGCCAGTGGTAGCGTCTTTAGGATTTTCTTTGCATACTGTTATGTCATCTGCAAACAGTGACAGTTTGACTTCTTTTCTGATCTGGATTCCTTTTATTTCTTTCCATTCTTGATTGTAGTGGCTAGGTCTTCCAAAAGTATGTTGAATAAAAGTGATGAAAGTGGGTATCCTTCTCTTGCTCCTGATCCCAGAGGAAATGCCTTCAGCTTTTCACCATTGAGTCTGGTGGGGGCTGTCATATACAGCCTTTATTATGTTGAGGTAGATTGCTTTTATGCCCATTTTCTGGGGAAGTTTTTTTTTTAATCATAAATGGGTGAATTTTGTCAAAAGCTTTTCTGCAGCTGAGATGATCATGTGATTTCTGTTCTTTGTCGGCTCGTGCTCTATCACGTTGATGAACTTGCAGATACTGAGAGACTCTTGCATCCCTGGGATAAAGCCCACTGGCTCGTGGTTTATGGTCATTTTATGTATTGCTGGATTCAGCTTGCTAGTGTTCTCTGGAGGGTTTTGCATTCATACCCATCCGTGGCACTGGCCCGCGGTTTTCTCTTCTTTGTCTAGGTTTGGTCTCAGGGTGATGGTGGCCTTATATTAACAGAATGAATTTGAGAGTGTTCTTTCCTCTGCAAGTTTTTGGAATTGTTTCAGAAGGATAGGTGTTAATTCTTCTCTAAATGTTTGATAAAATTCACCTGAATATATGGTATCTGTTTTTCTCTTTCTGACTTGCTTCACTCTGTGTAACAGGCTCCAGCTTCATCCACCTCAGTTCAGCTGAAACTCAGTTCGATCCTCTTTGTGGCTGAGGAACGTTCCGTTGACCACATGTGCTGGAGCTGCTTTAGCCGTTCGGCTGTCGATGGGCATCTATTTTGCTCCCTGGCTCAGCTACTGTAAATAGCGCAGCAGTGAGCACTGGGATGCATGTGTCATTTTGAATGATGGTTTTCTCAGGGTATGTGCCTGGGAATGGGGTTGCTGGGCTGTATGGTAGTTTCTTCTTGGTCTTTTAAGGAATCTCTAAACTGTTTCCATAGAGGCTGAACCTATCTACATTGCCCCCAGCCGTGAAGAAGGCTTCCCTTTTGTCTACATCCTCTCCGGAATTTACTGTCTGTGTCTTTGTGGTGTTGGCCGTTCTGAGTGGTGCGAGGTGACGTCTCACTGCGCTTTGCCCTGCGTTTCTCACAGCATGCTGGTGTCGAGCGTCTTCTCGTGTGCTTGCTGGTCACCTGTGTGCAGGTCTTCTGCCCGGGTTTTCACTGGGTTGTGTTTCTGATATTGAGCTGCATGAGCTGCTTGTATATTTTGGAGATTAATCCTTTGTGAGTTGCTTCATTTGTAATTACTTTTCCATTGTTTCCTTTGTCTCTGTTTCATTTATTTCTGCTCTAATCTTTATGATTTCCTTTCTTTTACTAATGTGGCTTTTGCTTGTCCTTCTTTCTCTCGTTGCTTTAGGTGTAAGATTAGGTTGTTTGAGATTTTTTTTTCGAGATAATAACTCTATTGCTTATAAACTTCTTCGAGCTGCTTTTGCTGTATCCTGTGGGTTTTGAATCATGGTTGCTTTCCTTTGTCTCCAAGTATGTTTTTATTTTCTGTTTGATTTCTCCAGTGATCCATTGATTGTTCAGTAACATAGTGTTAATCTCCATGTGTTGATATTTTTTTTACCGTTTCTGCTTGTATTTGATTTCTAATCTTATAGCCTTGTGTTTGGAAAAGATGCTTGATATGATTTCCATTTTCTCAGTAGAAATGACAGGCCAGGGGGCGGTAACAGCGGGAGCAGGAAGAAGGTGGCCCCGGAACAGCAGACTCCGGAAGCGGGCCATGCGGCCGGCGTGGAGCCGCGCAAATCAGGGGCAGGACCAGGGACAGGCCTTTTGTGAATATTTACTGGGTGTCAATGTATCAGGCAATGCGGTATTTTCTGGTTTAAACTCTGGTCTCCAAAGGGGCTTACAGTCTGTAGGAGAGGTTGACATATAACACATCTTCATGATTTAATTATCAAAACAAGTTCTGCTGTGTCAGTGGTTAGCTTCTGTAGTAGAGAGAACTATTTACAGTTATTTAAATTTATATTAAAATTATAATGGCCTTCCTTGGAAGTTTATGTTTAACTCGCAAAGCTTGATAATCTGTTTTACATTCTCTTCCACTTTTTCTTTGTGTCTGTTATCCTACTTAAACAGAGTAAAACCTCTTAACAGTTTGATCTCCTTTAGAATTTAGTTAATGGAATTCCCTTAGATATTTAAAAATAATGTTTAAAGTTGGTATATTTTCTCTTTAAACATTTAAAACACACAAGTGGAAGAATATAAAATTCTGGTAATAATAATTCTCAACTACCTTAAACAATTCTTGAAAGTCTAGTCAGTTAACCCTGAAAATCAAGTTAAAAAATGGTTTGGCACTATTCACAAAGTTGATCAGTTTCTGTATCCCTTTTATTTTAAGTTTTGGTTTTATCTTTCTTTAAAAACAATTTATTACAATATCGTTGATTTGCAACATTATGCTTAATGTGTATATTCTTTACATATATGTATATATTTGAGCAAACTCCAGGAGAGAGTGAAGGATAGGGAAGGCTGGCCTGCTACAGTCCATGAGGCTGCGAACAGTGAGACATGACTTAGTGACTGAACAACAATAATGTATTTATATATTTTTTATTCTTTTCCATTCTTTTCACTTTAAAATCATTACTTTAAGCTCAATTATTCATTCAAATTAGAATCACAAGTTTAGCTGTCAGATTCTCAAATCATTTAAATAGGATAAATATTTAAACACAGATTATCTTGAATTTAACACGAAATAATTAGTAATGTGGGATTCCTTTGTGTCATAACTGCTGTATCTATTTCCAGATCTTCCCAATTACAGGTTAAAAGGGACTGATGCCAAAGCCTGACCTCAGCATCCCGGTGCCGGACTGATCTTAGATGCAGAGTCTGGGGCTTCCCTGGTGTCTCGGTTGGTAGAGAGACCGCCTGCAGTGCGGGAGACCCAGGTTCCATCCCTGGGTTGCGAAGACCCTGTTACCACTCTAGTATTCTTGCCTGGGAGACCCCCTGGACAGGGGAGCCTGGCAGGGTATAGTCCATGGGGTCTTAGGAGTTGGACATGACTTAGTGACTAAACCACCACCACAGAGTTTGGGGCAAAGTAGAAAAGAATGGGCTTCCCTGGTGGCTCAGACGGTAAAGGGTCTGCCTGCAGTCCAGGAGACATGGGCTTGATCCCTGGGTCGGGAAGACTCCCGGAGAGGGGAGTGGCACCCCACTCCAGCATTCTTGCCTACAGAATCCCATGGACAGAGGAGCTATATAGTTCATGGGATCATAAAGTGTGGGACATGACTGAGTTACTAATACTTTCAGGAAAGGATAGCTTTATTGCTTTGCCAAGCAAAGGGGGACACAGCAGCATCCTATCCTGAAAACTGCCACAGTTCAGGAGGATTTGGTGAGCTTTATAGCAATGGTTCAAGGGTGGGTTTGTTGATAATATTAGAGTGTGTGTCTAGTCTCAAGTAATCTCTCGATGAGCTTCACTGGTTCCTTTAATCCGGCCTCAGGTGGTGGTCTCTGGAATGAAGAATGGTAACCTCTTTCATTTCCATTTTCCATTTTAAAGGGCTTAAAAATGTTGCTTTGTGTGTCATTGAGGTGGACCCTGGCCCGAGCCTGCACTGGTGTTTCCCGGCTGCACCTCCCTCATCTCTGCAAGCAACCCCTCTCTTGATGATTGTTGTTGTTCAGCTGCTCAGTCCTGTCCAGTTCTTTGCGACCCATCAACTGAAGCACGCCAGGCTTCCCTGTCCTTCACCATCTCCTGGAGATTGCTCAGACTCATGTCCATTGAGTCAGTGATGCCATCTAACCATCTCATCCTCCCTCATCCCCTTCTCCTCCTGCCTTCAATCTTTCCCAGCATCAGGGTCTTTTCTAACGAGATAGCTCTTCGCATCAGGTGGCCAAAGTATTGGACCTTCAGCTTCAGCATTAGTCCTTCTAATGAATATTCAGGATTGATTTCCTTTAGGATTGACTGGTTTGATCTCCTTGCAACCCAGGGGGCTCTCAAGAGTCTTCTCCAGACCACAGTTTAAAGGCATCAATTCTTCGGCTTCAGTCTTCTCTATGGTCCAACTTTCACATCCATACATGACCACTGGAAACATCATAGCTTTGACCATACAGACCTTTGTCAGTAATGTCTCTGCTTTTTAATATGCTGTCTAGGTTTGTCATAGCTTTTCTTCCAAGGAGCAAGCATCTTTTAATTTCATGGTTGCAATCACCATCTGCAGTGATTCTGGAACCCAAGAAAATAAAGTCTCTCACTGTTTCCATTGTTTCCCCATTTATTTGCCATGAATTGATGGGACCAGATGCCATGATCTTTGTTTTCTGAATGTTGACTGTTAAGCCAACTTTTTCACTTTCCTCTTTCACCTTCATCAAGAGACTCTAGTTCCTCTTTGCTTTCTACCATAAGGGTGGTGTCATTTGCATATCTGAGGATATTGGTATTTCTTCCTGCAATCTTGATTCCAACTTGTGCTTCATCCAGCCTAGCATTTCTCATGATGTACTCTGCATATAAGTTAATTAAGCAGGGTGACAATATACAGCCTTAATGTACTTCTTTTCCAATTTGGAACCAGTCTGTTGTTTCATGTCCAGTTCTGTTGCTTCTTGACCTGCATACAGGCTTTGCAGGAGGCAGGTCAGGTCGTCTCATATTCCCATCTTTTTAAGATACTTACACACTTTTTTCATGATCCACACAGTCAGAGGCTTTAGCATAATCACTGAAGCAAAAGTAGATGTTTTTCTGGAATTCTCTTGCTTTTTCTCTGACACAACAGACACTGGCTATTTGACCTCTGGGTTCCTCTGTTTTCTCTAAATCCAGCCTGAACATCTGAAAGTTCTTGGTTCACATGTTGTTGAAGCCTGGACTTAGAGAATTTTGAGCATTACTTGCCTGATATGTGCTATGAGTGCCATTGTGTGGTAGTCTGAGCATTCTTTGGCATTGCCCTTCTTTGGGACTGGAGTGAAAACTGGCCTTTTCCAGTCCTGTGGCTACTGCTGAGTTTTCCATATTTGCTAGTGTATTGAGTGCAACACTTTAACAGCAACCTCTTTTAGGATTTGAAATAGCTCAGCTGGAATTCCATCACCTCCACTACTTTGTTTATAATGATGCTTCCTAAGGCCAACTTGACTTCACATTCCAGGATGTCTGGCTCTAGGCTGGTGATCACACCATTGTGATTATCTGGCTCATGAAGATCTTTTTTGTGCAGTTCTTCTGTGTATTCTTGCCACCTCTTCTTAATATCTTCTGCTTCTGTTAGGTCCGTTTCTGCCCTTTATCGAGCCCATCTTTGCATGAAATGTTCCCTTGGTATCTCTAATTTTCTTGAAGCGATCTCGAGTCTTTCCCATTCTGTTCTTTTCCTCTGTTTCTTGGCATAGATCACTGAGGAAGGCTTTCTTACCTCTCCTTGCTAGTCTTTGGACTCTGCAATTGTAAGGGTGTATCTTTCCAATTTCTCATGATGTACTCTGCATATAAGTTAATTAAGCAGGGTGACAATATACAGCCTTAATGTACTTCTTTTCCAATTTGGAACCAGTCTGTTGTTTCATGTCCAGTTCTGTTGCTTCTTGACCTGCATACAGGCTTTGCAGGAGGCAGGTCAGGTCGTCTCATATTCCCATCTTTTTAAGATACTTACACACTTTTTTCATGATCCACACAGTCAGAGGCTTTAGCATAATCACTGAAGCAAAAGTAGATGTTTTTCTGGAATTCTCTTGCTTTTTCTCTGACACAACAGACACTGGCTATTTGACCTCTGGGTTCCTCTGTTTTCTCTAAATCCAGCCTGAACATCTGAAAGTTCTTGGTTCACATGTTGTTGAAGCCTGGACTTAGAGAATTTTGAGCATTACTTGCCTGATATGTGCTATGAGTGCCATTGTGTGGTAGTCTGAGCATTCTTTGGCATTGCCCTTCTTTGGGACTGGAGTGAAAACTGGCCTTTTCCAGTCCTGTGGCTACTGCTGAGTTTTCCATATTTGCTAGTGTATTGAGTGCAACACTTTAACAGCAACCTCTTTTAGGATTTGAAATAGCTCAGCTGGAATTCCATCACCTCCACTACTTTGTTTATAATGATGCTTCCTAAGGCCAACTTGACTTCACATTCCAGGATGTCTGGCTCTAGGTTGGTGATCACACCATTGTGATTATCTGGCTCATGAAGATCTTTTTTGTGCAGTTCTTCTGTGTATTCTTGCCACCTCTTCTTAATATCTTCTGCTTCTGTTAGGTCCGTTTCTGCCCTTTATCGAGCCCATCTTTGCATGAAATGTTCCCTTGGTATCTCTACTTTTCTTGAAGCGATCTCGAGTCTTTCCCATTCTGTTCTTTTCCTCTGTTTCTTGGCATAGATCACTGAGGAAGGCTTTCTTACCTCTCCTTGCTAGTCTTTGGACTCTGCAATTGTAAGGGTGTATCTTTCCTTTTCTCCTTTGCCTTTCACTTCTCTTCTTTTCTCGGCTGTTTGTAAGGCCTCTTCAGGCAACCATTTTGCCTTTTTTTCATTTCTTTTTCTTGGGGATGGTCTTGATCTCTGCCTCCTGTACAATGTCACAAACCTCCATCCATAGTTCATCAGCCACTCTATCAGATCTAGTCCTGTGAATCTATTTCTCATTTCCACTGTATAATTGTAAGGAAATTGATTTGGGTCATACCTTAATGGCCTATTGATTTTCCCTACTTTCTTCAGTTTAAGCCTGAAAGTTGCAATAAGTTCATGGTCTTAGCCACAGTCAGCTCCAGATCTTGCTTTTGCTGACCGTATAAAGCTTCTCCATTTTTGGCTGCAAAGTATATAATCAATCTGATTTTGGTATTGACCCTATGATGATGTCCGTGTGTAGAGTCATCTCTTGTGTTGTTGGAAGAGGGTGTTTGCTATGACCAGTGCATTCTCTTGGCAAAACTCTGTTAGCTTTTGCCCTGCTTCATTTTGTACTCCAAGGCCAAACTTGCCTGTTCTCCAGGTATCTCTTGACTTCTTACTTTTGCATTCCAGTCCCCTATGATGGAAAGGAGATCTTGCCTGATTAGCAAGTAATTGTAAAGCTCACAAGGGCCTGGTTGTCATAGGTGAGTTGGGGTTTCAACTAGGCCAACATTTCATAACTATTACATGGTTATTACCTTGCCAGTTTCTAGCCCTGGGATTTGAGACTGAGAAAGAAAACCTGGTTACTGATATATCCTGAACACAAGTGGACACAGGAACTGTTTTGTAGTTACTATGACAGAGGAAGACTCCAAGTCTGTATGGCCTTCAGAACGAGATTCCCCTTTCAGCCTGCCTGCCAGCCTGTTTCTCATCTGATTCTTCTTATTTTACTTCTGATTGTGGAATGCAGCTCCCAAGGCTTGTACTGCTCAACTGTGTCCAGTTCTCTGCAGCCACATGGACTGTGTCCCAGCAGACGCCTCTGCTCGTGGAATTTTCCCAGCAAGAATGCTAGAGTGGGGTGCTAGTTCCTCCTCCAGGGGATCTTCCTGAGCCAGGGATTGAACCTGTGTCTCTTGCATCTCCTGACTGGCAGGCCAATTCTTTACAGCTAGTGTCGCCTGGGAGACCCAGTACTCACTGAACGAACCGAAGTGGAGATTGATGTGGAGTGTCGGGAGCGTACGCTGACTTCTTGTGTCAGTCAAATGCTTCTCTCTGACCCTCCTGAAACCTTGCTTGCTTCTATTTTAATACTTTAAAAAGATAATCTTTGATTTTGTTATTTTTTTCTAATAGCACCTATGAGCTTTTTAAGAGATTGGGTTGTGCCTTCTTTTACATTATATCTTTTGGATCCAGCACACTGCTGGCAAATGTACTTAACAAATATTTGTTGGATTCTATCTTCAGTATTTTAATAAGGAAAACAGAAAACTTCCATGGTGGTCCAGGGGTTAAGATTCTGTGCTTCCAGTGTGGGAGTCATGGGTTCGATCCTTGGTAGGGGAAGTAAGATTCCACATGCCACGCTGCTCAGCCAAAAACACACAAAAACAAAACAAAAACCCAGAAAAAGGACACAAATGTCATAGCTTTGAAATAGCTTGATTAGGGTGAAGTAGGTTAAGAGCAGGAACACTGCTTAAGGGAATATTTAAACAGTCTTAGTGATGTAGTCAGTGGGGGTGAACAGAAGATACATTCAGGAGATATTTATTCAGGGAGTAGGGATTCATAGGATTGAGGCCTGGAGGACATGAGGTCAAGAATGACTAGGAGGAATTTTTTAGAAGGCCGGATAAATGAACACAATGCCATTAAATGAAATTGGGACTCAAGCCCAGGTGTATTTAGTAGAAGACACTAAGTTAATTTTAAATGTGTTTGAGGAGTTTGAGGGAATTATGAATTATCAGAATTCCCAGAAAGTTGTTGGAAAAAACTTCTAAAACTCATAAACCTAGGTAAGAGATAGCATTCATAATAATCAGCCCATGGAGGGTGATTAAAATTGGAGTCAGAGTCTCAGTGGGAAGGAAGCCGAGTGAGAAGATAACAATGTGGTTGATTTAACTTTTGTTGTTTCTCAGCTGCTAAGTCACGTTCAACTCTTTGTGACCCATGGACTGCAGCACGCCGGGCTTCCCTGTCCTTTGTCATCTCCTGGAATTGGGCAAACTCATGTCCATTGAGTCAGTGATGCCTACAATCATCTCATCCTCTGTTTCCCCCTTCTCTTCCTGCCCTCAATCTTTTCCAGTATGAGTGTCTTTTCCAGTGAGTCAGCTTTTTGCATCAGGTGGCCAAAGGATTGGAGCTTTAGCATCAGTCCTTCCAGTGAACATTCAGGACTGATTTCCTTTGGGATTGGCTGGTTGGATCTCCCTGCAGTCCAGTGGACTCTCAAGTCTTCTCCACCACCACAGTACTAAAGCATCGATTCTTCAGCGCTCAGCCTTCTTTGCGGTCCCCTCTCACATCGGTACCTGACCGCTGGAAAAATTTAGAGAAGATCAAAAGTTGTCAGATTCTGGCCTGACAGATGTATAAAGGTGAGGGAGGTCAGCAGATTAAGGAGAAAGATGAGGCAAAGAGGGAGCAAGACACTCAGCCTGGTTGTTATAGTAACTAAGAAGGAGGGCTTATCACAGTCACAAATGTTTCAGATAAGGACCAACAAGAGGCCTCTGGATATGGGTGCTGGGAAGCCTAGAGACTAGGGGAGGACGCGTATGCAGTCCTACTGGGCTCCTGTGGTTCGGCTGGGTGATGACCATTGTGAACTTGAACTCCTGCTCTGTGGTTTTGTCTGAGGCAAACGTGTAAAGTGTTCTGACCCATTATGGAAGATGGAGGCAAATCCTCGTGATGCTGTTGTGAGGATGGCAGGAAGTCGCCTGCACTTTCCAGGGAAAGTGAACGGCCCTGCGAGGGTGTGCACGCTGACTGAGAGGGTGAGTGTCGGTTGTGGAACCTGAGCAGGAAGCAGCGGGTGCTTCCCTCCCTGTTCTCGTGCAGCCCTTGGCCTCGCCGAGCACCGGCCACGTCCACGCTAGCGTGCCAGCGGCTGATGATAAAGTGAGGCCTTAATTATGCTTTTGTTGTTCACAGGCCTGAAATTATAGCCAGTATTTATAAGCTACTTAAGACAGCTTATATTTTATTTTTCAAGTCATAATTTTGGAAAATATTTTTCAAGTTATAATCATATCACGTGGACCTATGACAGAGCTAGTTTGTAAGCTGAGGATTGCCTTCACTGACTTGTCAGGCTGCAATCATATTTCTCCCGAGTATGCAGAAGTCATGCTCATTGCTATGAACTCCGTGTGCGTGTGCGTGTGCGTGTGCGTGTGTGTGTGTGTGTGTGTAGAAATATGGACGTAGAATGAAACAGAGGACAGAAGTTCCCATTTAAGAAGGTGATGCTTGAGAACCACAGTTCATATGTGACATAAGGAAGAAGTGCATGGATTTTAGGAGCCAGGGATATTTCCTAAAGTTTGTGTGGTGGTAAAAACATGAATTACATGCAAATTAAAATTCATGTTGAGACCGTTACAATGACTATAGTGATAAAGTTTAAAAGCTCTTTTAGAAACACTGCTTAAAATTATCCTCGTCAAAACTTCCAAGCACCTCTTCATGTTTATGCAGGTACGTTTCACTGACACTGGTGGGGGTCTGGTTGCTACTTTGTGTTCGCCTCCTGCGGCGCCGTGGACTGTAGCCCGTCAGACTCCTCTGTCCACAGGGCTCTCCAGTCAGGAATGCTGACATGGGTTGCTATTTCCTTCACCAGTTCATCTTCCCAGTCCAGGGACTGAACCTGGGTCTCCTGCCCTGCAGGTGGGTTCTTTACTGACCGAGCCACCAGCATTGATGCTAAAGTCAAAGTTTCTTTTCTAGTCTTCTTTCTCCATTGCTAACCCCTGTTTCAACTCCCAATTGTTTGAGAAATGAATAAAAAAGAGTTCTAAGATAACTCCAACTACTCAAAGTCACACAGTTTAGAAGCCAGGAATTTTAGTTTTTGTAGATATTAATAATTTCATACATTTGATTTTTTTCCTATAAATTCTGTGTTTTGCCTTTTGAACTCAATTGTAGCATCAGTCCATGACTCTCTAGGATCTGCTGATGTTTTGGGAGAAATCAGCCCTGTTTTTGTACCAGCTAAACTGAGGGTATAATGAGAACTCAGTGTAAACCAATCAGTTAAAAGCCTAGGTTTTTTTTTTTTTTTTTATAAAAGGCATCAGAATTTCCAAAATTCTTTATTAAATTAACTTTGTGACATTGACTGGAAAGAGCTGACTGATTGGAAAAGACCTTGATGCTGAGACAGATTGTGAGGGCAGGAGGAGAAGGGGGTGACAGAGGATGAGATGGTTGGATGGCATCACCAACTCAATGGACATGGGTTTGAACAAAATCAGAGAGAGAGTGAAGGATGGGGAAGCCTGGCCTGCTGCACTTCCTGGGGTCCTGGGGACTTGGACACGACTTAGCGACTGAACAACGATGACGCTGGTGAAAGAGAATGCTTTCAGGAATGGAAAATGCGAGAAAAAAGGACGCTTTCACAACACTTTATCTGGGTTTGGCATCCATATTTCCCTGAAGTAGGGGGACTGTGAAGGTGGGTTTGCTCTATACTCCGCTTCCCCAGCTCCAACTTCAGTTCTTCACGGCAGGACATCTTGTGGGCGTTGGCTGGAACCCAGGCCAGGCTTCTTACCGTGAATGCAGTGCCAGCGAGCGGCCAGGTGGGCGCTGGCTGGTGGAAGCACCTGTGGGCGCGGGCAGTGCCAGCTGGGTCTCAGTTCTCCTGAAGTGTGTGGTGTAAGCTGTGGTCACTCACTTGGGTCTGACTCTGCAGCCCCTTGGACTATGGCCTCTGCCCTTGGAATTCTCCAGTCAAGAATGCTGGTGTGGGGTGCCGTTCCCTTCTCCAGGGGGTCTTCCCAACCTGGGTTTCCTGCATTGCAGGCAGATTCTTCACCATCTGAGCCACCAAGGAAGCCCCTGGTAGTCTTGTATAATAAAAATACTTAATGACTCTTGTGTCATCGGAACCCTCTGTCTCTGGAATTCACACCTGAGATTCCTACTTTTCTTAACTTGAAGAGTTCCTCCCCTGGTTCTCATTCCTTGCTGCCTATTTTAATCTTTTGTGGGAGCTTTTAATGGTCTCCAGGCCCAGGCCATCACCCGAAACGATTAAAGCAGATCTCTAGGTATGGGGTGCAGCAGCGGTCTTCTTGCGGTTGTCCTAAACTTGCCAAGTCCCTCCAAGTGCACTCATTATTCTAAACTCTCTTTACGGAGCTGTTGTGGATTTGTGCCCACTCAGAGGTAGGGGTGACTGTAGGCTCTAAACCCATTGATTTAGGAGGATACGGGACAGAGATTGGTATCTGCTGAGCTGTATCCCTGCAAAATCCATGTATTGAATCCCTAACACTCAGGATCTCAGACTGTGGCTGTGCTGAGAGACGGATCTTTCGAGAGGCAACTAAATCAACATGAGGTCCTTAGGCTGGCTCCTAATCCAAAATGGCGTGTATCCTTTTATGAAGAGGAGAAAAGGATACAGACATACACTCCAAAGGAAGACCAGGTGAAGGCGTGGAGAATATGACCAGCTACAAGACAGAGAGAGAGGGCTCAACCCTGGTGACACCTTGACCTCAGACTTCCAAACTCCACAACTGTTGGAAAATCAATACCCAATCTGTGGTACTTTCCTTTGCCAACCCTAGCAAACCAGTAGAGGGATCAGATGACTGTAGGGAAGAAGGAAGGAAAGAAGAGGACATGAAAATCTCTGTGAAGCGCTCTGTGAAAATGGAATTTGCTGACAGCATCTCTGTCTGCCTTGCTGTGCAGACAGATCCCTGGGAGCTTCCTCGGTTTCACAGAGAGCAGATGCTCAGGGCTGCGACCTTGGCACCATGAGCATCATGGAGACGGGAGGAGGGGTGGAGTGCTCCCCCCACTCTCGGCTGTGTGCTCTCCAGATACACACCTGCTCCAGTGGCTCATGAACACTTAGCCACTAGACTACTTTTCCAGTTTTGTGCTATGATGTTTCCTACGAATGTTTCATGTGAAATTACAGTACAATAAGCTATTCAAGGGAGAAAACCAAACCCTATTAATTTTTATGATTTACTGAATGGCATGCAGCAGGTACTCAAAAATGCTTGTTGACTGAATGAAGACCTTGATTAATGAGTGATTAATAACCTACTATATTAAGTCTAAGTTATTGTACCTCATTTTCAAAAGACTGTTATCTATGTTCTTTTTAAGAAAAATCTATATTTTTTAAAATACATATCTTCCACATAGGCTGCTAATACCAAGTAATTTCTGACAAATCGCTTCCGTATTGCTCATATTATGAAGTGTGGTTTATATAGTTCCCCGCCTGAATTGCCTTCCCTTCATGGAATTCTGTTGTTTTTTAGTCAACATTCATTTCTCGTGTCTGCTTGGCTATAAACCATGGATCCCGGTCTACACTCAGCAAACACATATTGAGCCTCCCTTATAGATGTACTGTGTTAGATATTAGGAGTACACAGATAAACTCAGCAAGGCTCTGTGTTTTTCAGGGTCCTGCATTTAAACGGGGGAGAGAGACAGGCAAATAGTTAAGATGTAAAGTGCTGAGTATCAAGATAATAATAGAGACAGAAAACAGATGCTGTTGGATTATATGGGATGAGAATTCAGATCTACAAGGGGCTCAGAGAAGACTTCATAGAGACAGTGAATTGAATGGGTATGTGGGAATTACCTAGGTGAAGTAAGTATAAGAGAGTACTTACTTCCAAGTATTTACAACCAAGCAAAGGAAACAGCATAGATTGAAGCCCAGAGATAAGGAGTCTTTGGAAACTCTGTAGCGCTTTCACCCTGTGCAGTCTGGAAACCTTAAGGAATGGGTGCCGTTAGAACTCACCTACATTGCTTGGGATGAGAGGAGAGTGCTAATTACATAAAACGCCCCCAAGAGGAAGGAAGCAAAGCGGTAGAAAAGAAACCCAGGGTCATGTCGCTTCTTGATCTGGTCCCCAAGTGACATCACCAGCCCAAGTCACTAATTTACTTGGGGTTGCCTCTTATATTTCTCTATTTGCAAGGCACTTTTACGTACACTGTCTCCTTTGAATTGCAAAATAACTCTCTGAAAAAATTGTTGTTCAGCCATGCAGCTGTGTCTGACTCATGGTGAGCTCACGGACCGCAGCACGCCAGGCCTCCCTACTCTTCACCATCTCCCAGAGCTTGCTCGGACTCATGTCCACTGAGTCAGTGATGCCACCCAACCTTCTCATCCTCTGCCTCCCCCTTCTCAGTTTGCCTTTAATCTTTCCCAGCATCAGGGGCTTTTTCAGTGACTCAGCCCTTTGATCAGGTGGCCAAGTATTAGAGCTTCAGTGTCAGTCCTTTCAGTGAATATTCAGGGTTGACTTCCTTTAAGATTGACTGGTTTGATCTCCTTTCAGTTCAAGGGACTCTCAGGAGTCTTCTCCAACACCACAGTTCAAAAGCATCAATTCTTGGGTGCTCAGCCTTCTTTACGGCCCAAATCTCACAAGCATACATGACCACTGGAAAAACCATAGCTTTTGCTATATGGATTGTCATCTGCCAAGTGATGTCTCTGCTTTTTAATATGCTTTCTAGGTTTGTCATAGCTTTTCTTCTAAAGAGTAAAACAAGATCAAG
>SJYC01093804.1:0-35456 GCA_006408675.1 Madoqua kirkii | reverse complement strand
ATCTTTCAGGATTTGAATAGCTCAACTGGAATTCCATCACCTCCACTAGCTTTGTTCATAGTGATGCTTTCTAAGGCCCACTTGACTTCACATTCCAAGATGTCTGGCTCTATATGAGTGATCACACCATCATGATTATCTGTATTGTGAAGATCTCTTTTGTACAGTTCTTCTGTGTATTCTTGCCACCTCTTCTTAATATCTTCTGCTTCTGTTAGGTCCATACCATTTCTGTCCTTTATCGAGCCCATGTTTGCATGGAATGTTCACTTGATATATCTAATTTTCTTGAAGAGATCTCTAGTCTTTCCCATTCTGTTCTTTTCCTCTATTTCTTTGCATCGATCACTGAAGAAGGCTTTCTATTTCTGCTTGATTGACTATGCCAAAGCCTTTGACTGTGTGGATCACAATAAACTGTGGAGAATTCTGAAAGAGATGGGAATACCAGACCACCTGACCAGCCTCTTGAGAAATTTGTATGCAGGTCAGGAAGCAACAATTAGAACTGGACATGGAACAACAGACTGGTTCCAAATAGGAAAAAAAGTACGTTAAGGCTGTATATTGTTACCCTGCTTATTTAACTTTTATGCAGAGTAAATCCTGAGAAATGCTGGACTGGAAGAAACACAAGCTGGACTCAAGATTGCCAGGAGAAATATCAATAACCTCAGATATGCAGATGACACCACCCTTATGGCAGAGTGAAGAGGAACTAAAAAGCCTCTTAATGAAAGTGAAAGAGGAGAATGAAAAAGTCGGCTTAAAGCTCAACATTCAGAAAACAAAGATCATGGCATCTGGTCCCATCACTTCATGGGAAATAGATGGGGAAGCAGTGGAAACAGTGTCAGACTTTACTTTTTTGGGCTCCAAAATCACTGCAGGTGGTGACTGCAGCCATGAAATTAAAAGACGCTTACTCCTTGGAAGAAAAGTTATGACCAACCTAGATAGTATATTCAAAAGCAGAGACAGTACTTTGCCGACTAAGGTCCGCCTAGTCAAGGTTATGGTTTTTCCTGTGTTCATGTATGGATGTGGGAATTGGACTGTGAAGAAGGCTGAGCACTGAAGAATTGATGCTTTTGAACTGTGGTGTTGGAGAAGACTCTTGAGAGTCCCTTGGACTGCAAGGAGATCCAACCAGTCCATTCTGAAGGAGATCAGCCCTGGGATTTCTTTGGAAGGAATGATTCTAAAGCTGAAGCTCCAGTATTTTGGCCACCTCATGCAAAGAGTTGACTCATTGGAAAAGACTCTGATGCTGGGAGGGATTGGGGGCAGGAAGAGAAGGGAATGACAGAGGATGAGATGGCTGGATGGCATCACGGACTCAATGGATATGAGTCTGAGTGAACTCTGGGAATTGGTGATGGACCGGGAGGCCTGGCATGCTGCGATTCATGGGGTCTCAAAGAGTCGGACACGACTGAGCGACTGAACTGACTGACTTTAAGCCTCTTTACTGGAGTTCAGGAGATGTTGCTTATCTATTGTCCATATAATATGCTACATTTATGATAAAATATTTGCCCAGTGATGACTGACCTGTTGGCTCTAATATATGTGGATTTGCTCTTATGTGTGTATTCTATCTGCTTGGTCAGTTTCTCAATATTTAATTATATTGAAAAACAGGCTAAGATAACCTTGTCTTCAGATCAGAAATGAAACAGCAAAACAAAATGGTCTTAGGATTTGGAGGCAGGAGGCCTAGCTCTACAATTACTCTGTTAACTTAGGTGAGTCACTTCATCGCTCCAGGCTTTAAAAAATGGAAATGATATAACATGTCCTTCACAGCGTTTAAATGAGGATCAGATGAGATCAAATAGGTCAACATAGAGTGGGGATTCTTCGCATGTATCCCGTCCACGTTCTTTTCTGAAGGTCGTAGGAATGGGTCCCAGGTACTGCAAGATGAGCCTTCATGCTAGAAAGTTCTTTTACATCCCACGTTAGGGTCAGTACATGCAGCGCACTTGCTCTCCTCCTATGCTCCTGATGAACTCTTCAGCATATTAATCATGTGTCATCTTTGACCCATATGCTGTTGCTAAAACAACTGTATGAAAAAATAGGTTGTCATCTGGAAGGGCACTGGAGTGTAAAGCCCAAATGAAAATTGGAGCCATGCCCTTTAAAAATAACTATGCAGTATAATGCCATATACCGTGTACATACTGGTAACTCATTCCAAGAAAATCAGAAAAGAGCTGAAATGTTTCAAAAAGTGTAACTATAAACATATATAGAAATGGAAGTGTTTTTTTTCTTTTTCTTTGGACATGCTCTAAAGATGATTTAGAGAGATAAGGTCTGAGGAAGATGTGATAGGTAGAAAATTACAAAGAGATGTGTAACTGGAATGAGATGCTGAAGTTCGAAAGCATACCGGGGGTTGAGAACCTATAGATTATAGGCTGATTCCAGCCCACCATCTGTATTTTTTGCAGCTGGGAGCTAAGAATGGCATTTATGCTTTTAAACAGTTGAAAAAATACAAAGAGAGAAATATTTTGTTTCATGTGCAATATATATGAAATCCAGATTTCAGTGTCCCTGAGTAAAGAAATGTCCCTAAGTAAGGAAATGGCAATCCGCTCCAGTATTTTTGCCTAGAAATCCCATGGACAGAGGAGCCTGGCAGGTTACAGTCCATGGGGGCGCAAAAAGTCGGACATGACTGAGCGACTCGTATTAAGTAAAGTTTTATTGGGACCCCGCCATGCTCAGTCTTAGCGTACTGTCTATGGTGGAGTGGGTACAGTGGAGAATGTATTTGGCCCCACATGGCATAAAATATTTGCTATCTGCCACCCCCACCCCTTAAATAGAATCATGATGTATCTTTAAATATTTTTAAAAATTTATTTACTTTTGGCTGTGCTGGGTCTTTGCTGCTGCCTGAAGGCTTTCTCTAGGTGAAGCTCAGAAGCATCAGTTCTTCTATGCTCAACCTTTTTTATGGTCTAATTCCCACATCCATACATGCTGCTGCTGCTGCTAAGTCACTTTAGTCGTGTCCGACTCTTTGTGACTCTATGGACTGTAGCCTACCATGCTCCTCCGTCCCTGGGATTCTCCAGGCAAGAATACTGGAGTGGGCTGCCATTTCCTTCTCCAATGCATGAAAGTGAAAAGTGAAAGTGAAGTCGCTCAGTCGTGTCTGACTCTTGGAGACCCCATGGACTGCAGCCCACCAGGCTCCTCCATCCATGGGATTTTCCAGGTGAGAGTACGGGAGTGGGCACCATCGCCTTCTCCACATCCATACATGACTACTGGAAAAACCACAGGGCTTCTTGGTAGCTCAGACAGTAATCTGCCTGTAATGCATGATATCCGGGTTCAATCCCCCAGTCAGGAAGATCCCCTGGGGAAGGGAATGGCGACCTGCTCCACTATTCTTGCCTGGAGAACCCCATGGACAGAGGAGCCTGGTAGGCAATAGTCTACGGGGCCACAGAGAATTGGACATGACTGAGTACCCAACACTGCGACAGCTACTTTGCCGACAAAGGCAAAATGGTGTCTCCGCTTTTTAATATGCTGTCTAGGTTTGTCAGAGCTGTTCTTCCAAGGAACAAACATCTTTTAATTTCATGACTGGGCTGCAGTCACCATCCACATTGGTTCTGGAGCCCAAGAAAATAAAGTCTGTCACTGTTTCCGTTGTTTTCCCATCTATTTGTCATGAAGTGATGGGATCAGATGCCTTGATCTTAATGTTTTGAATATCAAGTTTTAAGCCAACTTTTTCATTCTCCTCTTTCACTTTCATAAAGAGGCTTTTTAGTTCCTTTTCACTTTGTGCCATAAGGGTGGTGTCATCTGCATATCTGAGGTTATTGATATTTCTCCTGGCAATCTTGATTCTAGATTGTGCTTCATCCAGCCCAGCGTTTCTCATGATGTACTCTGCACAGAAGTTAAATAAGCAGAGTGGCAATGTACAGCCTTGATGTACTCCTTTTCCTATTTGGAACCAGTCTGTTGTTCCATGTTCAGTGTTGATTCCTGGAATGCAGAGCTGGATGGCATCCTATAAGAAGTTCTTGGACTCAGTGAGATCTAGTTTAAGACATTATTGTTCAGATGCCAATTTTTCTTTTTTTTAAAAACAGATATACTTACATAGTTTATTCTGAATTCATACAGCTGTATTTTTAAAATAATGTCTTGATGCAGTCTTCCTTGACATTGTCTGTGACCATACAAATACTCATATTTACTTGAATCAAGTAATTTAACAATAATGATCATAAGTATTATTTACTTAATAAATGCATGTAAAATAAACATTGGTTTAGGGAACTGAGTTTAAATATTGAAGATTAGTTTATTCAGCAAAGAATTTACCAGCTTTTCTCTTAATCCATGCAGAAGCTCATCAGAGTACTCTTTTCTTGGTTCACTGTGTGTTTGATTTTCCTTTTCTTTTCTCTGTACATGAATCTCCCCTTAGAGAGTCTACGTTGCTTCTTCTCAATCTTATTTTTCTACTTCTTGTACCTTATCTGTACTTCCTTTTCTTTACTACTTTCTCTTTTGTTTAACCAAAGTACGTACTTCCTTTCTGATGAGCTTTTTCCTCGCTGTGAATAGAAACTTCAGTGTAAACTAGAAGAGTGAGAAATTCACTATCTAAATCCAAAGGACTTTTGTACAGTCTGAGTAATCAATACTGGACAGATGAGGATAAATTAAATAAAAATAAGCTGAGGACACAGCTGTGTATGCACTTCTGTGTCTGAAGAAAAGGATTCTTTCAAGGTTTGTAAAACCAGGCTTGGCAGAGGGAGAAAAATAACCAGAATAGATTTCTGAGGGCAACACTTGGAAAAAAATGATTTGGGTATTGATCATTTTTAATCTTTTGCCTCGAACAACTGGGAGATGTATGATCATTCGAGCTGCGACGCAAAGCCAGTCTGTTCTTTAACCTGCCCCAATTCACTCTGACATATTTTATATCCCAGGGGATTCAGCCACAAAGTCCATTAGAGCTCAAGAGGCAGTCAGGTCAAATCAATTGTGCACGCTGCAGACAGGGTCCCCATCACTGATGGTAATTCACCCGCATCGTGGGAGAGGAGAGGAAAGGCTAAAGGCTGTGTTGCCACGAACACGTCTCATCTGTCTTGCAGGTACTGGTGATACCCAAATACTGCTTAAAGAGTGAGATGCGCAAATTCAAGTGGGATTTAGAGCCCGTGGGCAGTTCACACGATGTTGTTAATGATGCTTTAGAGGGTATAAAAAGTACCCTGCTTGGAAGTAGAGATGAGAAAATGCCTTGTTCCTGGACAAACTTGAATAATGTTTCATTGTTGATGAGATGTATGCAAAGTATTATTGTTGCTCAGTTGTGTCTGACTCTGCGATTCCGTGGATTGTTGCCGCCAGACTACTCTGTCCATGGGATCTTCCGGGCAAGAATACTGGAGTGGGTTGCCATTTCCTTCTCCCTTCCAGACCAAGGGATCGAACCTAAGTCTCCCGCATCAACAGGTGGATTCTTTACCACTGAGCTGCCTGGGAAGTGAAGTCTTGGGAGATTCAGAATACCTGGGGTAACTCATTTCCTGCCTGCCCTTCCCCCGCCCCAGACTCCCTTCGCATTTAGTTCTTTCTGCGGCCAGAAGAGGTAACTTGTGCGTCTGTCATCTGGATTGCAGGCGTAAATTTAGGTCCTAACAAGGAAGAAGAAATTGAATAAAAGGGTCACTGAAATTCAGTTGACTTCTTTATTTTCAAGAAGAGCTCCTGTTTTGAGGATGACGGAAGTGCGTCCAGTAGTGTTCTCTGTGGGCATCCACACAGTGCCGGTGCCTTCCTGATGCTCCTGGGAGGACTCCCTGCCGCTCTCTGCAGGCCCTGCCCTGCCTTCCGTGCGCCCAGTCGCTCTTACTCTGCGCTGGTGTGCTTGTCTGGAGGGGTCAACTGAAGTGCAAAGGTCACTTTGACTGCTTTGCAAAATGGGGATGAACTTAAAATACGTGGGAAAAAAGATAGCCTCCTATTCTTCCTTTTTCTCTTAGGGTTTTCTTTCCTTAGGTTTTCTCTTGAGTTATATTTTCCACCATAAATTTCTTCATGGAAAGCGAGTAATTTTCAAGAAGACTATGTCTTGGTTAGAGAAAAGAATAGGATGTGAATGGGATTACTTTTGTTTGGGAGTCCAGATATGACTCATCAAGAAAATGCTGGCCCCATGCAGTCTGTCCTTTCCAGCCCTTTACGTGCTTGTTTTTATTTAAGGACGGGTGTGAAGAAACTGCCTCTATAGAAAGGTGGTGAGGTAATTCCCTTGGAGTAGAATTGCTTTGGTGATGGCTTAGATAAACAAGTGGTCTCGTGGTACTGTAAATAACAGTAAAGCCAAGGCCGCCTGTGACTGTTTGTGTGACTCTTTTCAGCAGCACATGTCTATGCTGTTGCTACAGACTAGAACTTCTTTTGCTTCTTTCTGAGGCTCTTGGTCTCCTCTGTCTTCAAGGCTGCCGGTGACTTCTGAAGACACGACGTGAGGGGTAGGGACACGGCACGTGGTGAGGAGCAGACAACCCTAGGAAGAAAACAGCAGAAAGTAATATCAGCTGTGCACAGCAGCACAGAATAACCACTCACTGAGGCGAGGCTGAAGCTCCAGTACTTTGGCCACCTGATGCGAAGAACTGACTCATTGGAAAAAACCCTGATGCTGGGAAAGATTGAAGGTGGGAGGAGAAGGGACCACTGAGGATGAAATGGTTGGATGGCACCACCAACTCAATGGACATGAGTTTGGGTAAACTCTGGGAACTGGTTATATACAGGGAGGCCTGGCATGGTGGGGTGTGCTGGGGGTCCATGGGGTCACAGAGTTGGACATGACTGAGTAACTGAACTGAAGAACCAAAACTCTGGGCTTCCCTGGTGACTCAGTGGTAAGGAATCTGCCTGCCAGTCCAGGAGATGCAGGTCCCATTCCTGGGTCAGGAAGATCCCCTGGAGAAGGAAATGGCAACCCACTGCAGTGTTCTAGCCTGGGGAATCTCATGGACAGAGGAGCCTGGGGGCTACAGTCCATAGGGGAAAAAGAGTTGGACATGACTGAGCACACAGCACAGAACCCGAACCCGAATTAGGCATTGATAATAGTCACAAGTCAGGGATAAGCTTTCACTGGTTCCAAAATAATGAATTTTTAAATATCAAATTAGTAGAATTTCAAAACCACTGCTTGAGGCAATTGTACTGACTTTGAGCTTGAAGGGTGGGAAACAAATTCATTTCAACTCTCAAATCAGAAAATAGTTTATGTGTCTTTGGACAAAAAAGCTTAGAAACTTGCATCTGGCCTAAAATTTCGAGGGCCAGATTTGTGCCTGGTGTGATTTGCAATGGATGAAACAGTTCTGGCAGTCATTGAATCCTCAGTAGAAACTGTGACTTGCTAGACTTTGAACAAAGCAGGGTTGCAGAATAGAGTTTTTCTTAAATAATTTGTTGTTTGAAGAATATATCTAAGATGTCTGTTTTTAGGAAACCCAAAATAATGGTTTCAGTTAGCCAAAGTGTCTGTTACTACTTATGTCCTTATTTTTGGCAAAACCAAAGGAGAAGAAAGGGCTGGTATGGTCTCTCCTGGGGAATTTAGGCAAATGATTAGAGGGTTAGAGAGAGATCTTTCTCAGGAGGGTTGAGCAGAGCGAAAAGAGATGCTTTCTTAAAGTTCTTGCAAGCTCTCTATTTCCACTTTTGGGAAATTTCCACCATAACATTTTCAGAAAACTAATCTGGAAGACAGATCCTACTTGTGATTATCTGTCTGTCTGTACGTGATGAACTAAAACTCTTCCAGATTGTTGTAACTTGGGCGAAGTGGTGGAAATGCCTGAATATCACTATGGTTTCTTGGGGGAATGTGAAAGCCTTTCTGAGGAGTCAGGGCTCAGTTGTTAAGAGAGGGTGTCGCCGCAGCGCACTGTGGCGGTGGAATCGCTGTTTACAGGACTGAGGAACGCGGCCGGCATTCTGAAGGAATGGGGCAGGTGGAGCCTGCTGCATGCAGGCACCAACACACCGTCGTTCTTTTCTTCCCTGTCCCTTGGGCGTGTGTGAGTGTGAGTGTGTCATGCAGGATCTCCGTTCCCCGACCAGGGATCGAGCCCGTGCTCCCTGCAGTGGAAGCTCTGAGCCCTGCGCCCTTCCCTGTTCTTCCTGGTGTCGCCTCATCAGAGGAGGCTCCTCGGACCCCCGCCCTGCCTGGAGCAGCCCTGATTCTTCCACTGTCTGTCCTCCCGTGCCGCGTCAGTTTTCTTCAGTGAACTCACCAACTTCGGATATTTCGTTGTCTGTTTCCCCATTTTGGATGTAAACTCTGTGAGAACAGGGGCTTTGTCCTGCCCTCAGCTATGTCCCCAGCACCCAGAACAGCACCTGGCACCTACCAGGACTCAGAAACTATGGACATTTATCAAATAATGCGTAAATAAATTAATTTTACTCTTTTTTGTGAAAACAATATGGTGTGACTTGGTTGCTACTTTCTAGAGAACGTTTGGCCCAGAATAACTTTGAAGGTGAAGTGTGAGTTGCTAGGTTGTGTCTGACTCTTTGGGCGTGGACGGTAGCCCGCCAGGCTCCTCCGTCCATGGGATTCTCCAGGCGAGAGTACTAGAGTGGCCAGCCAAGCCCTTCTCCAGGGGATCTTCCCCACCCAAGGACTGAACCCCATCTCCTGCATTGCAGGCGAATTCCTGACCACCTGAGCCACCAGGGAGACTCAGGATAACTTTGGTTGTTTCCAAATATCAAACTGTTGTTAAAGGCGGAGATGGGATAGTAAAAGTTCAACAAGTGTCCTGTGTATGAACGTTCAAAGCTGTCAACGTGTGGTCACATGTCCGATCACATGCGTGAGTTCACGAGTCTGGAGTACATTGCCACGCGTGTGCATCCTCTACAAGTGGTTGGCTTGTGTGTGCTTTCCCGTACAACCCTGGATAGAGAATATCGAATTTTTCTTTCAAGCCCACAATATCCAGAAGCAAGTGCAAAACCTGCGGTGATGTAGCTGGTATACTTTTCAAGGCGCTGCACTGTAAGATTAAAAACGTTTTCTCTGTTTTTTGTGCATTCATTTGTTTTTTAGGTATTATTTGTGTAAAAAATAGTATAAACCTATTATAGTACAGTACTGTATAGCCAGTTGTTAGCTGAGTATCTAGACTAACTTTGTTTGACTTGTGAATAAATTGGGCTTTGCTTTCAAAACAGAACTTGTTCATATGTAGTGGACTTACTGTAAACCGCAAGCCACCTGTTTTAAGTGTTCTTGTGTGGAAGTTACGTTTATTATAATTATCCCACGGAAGCAGAGGGGCAATGCACGAACAGGAATGGGTTGCAGCTTAAAAAGTGTTCCTTTGATGTTTCAGTTGTGAAACTATCTATTGAATCTAGAAAATTCACAAGATATTGCATGTGTAGGTCAGAGGAGGATTCTTTCCTTTCTAATCATATACCTCTTTCTACATAATTATCTCTTTTCATCACCGCTCAGATAAATCCTCTCTAACAAATCCAAGAAGGTGACGGTCAGGGAATCCATAGCAGGGAACAGGGTCCTCAAGTCAATAGAGAACTCTCAATCTCTAGTCAAAGGAGGGCCCCGTGTGAGGGTCTTTTCCTCCAATTAGTCCTCACCTTGCTCCTCCCACCTCTACTTTCTTTAGCCAGATTCACAGAAGTCCCTCCCCGCCCGCCACCATAGCTCATCCTGTGTCCTGCTATGAACAAAAATGAACCCAAATAAGGGCTGCCGGTGCTCCCAGCCCTCAATACTCAGCACCGTTCACCCTCCTCTGCTTCTCAACCCAGCTAGAAGAAGAGAGTCGTGGACATGAGGCCCTGTACTGTTGGCTCAGTGGTAAGGAATCCACCTAGCGATGCAGGAGAGCAGGTTTGACCCCGGGGTCAGAGATCCTGTGGAGGAGGAAGTGGCAACCCACTCCGCTCTTCTTGCCTGGAATATCCCATGGACAGAGGGGTCCGGTGGGCTACTGGCCGTGGGGTAATTGGACACTACTGAGAATGCACACACATAAAAAGCCTTCATATCATATTTGGGCTCCTGTCAAGTTATTTAATGACTTGAGCAAACTGGCAATATCATAAAGAGGGGAGCTTATTTTCATGGGTTCAAATGAACAAGAACATGTAATAATTGTAAATATGTAATGTTTCTCAATCTCTAGTCAAAGGAGGGCCCCGTGTGAGGGTCTTTTCCTCCAATTAGTCCTCACCTTGCTCCTCCCACCTCTACTTTCTTTAGCCAGATTCACAGAAGTCCCTCCCCGCCCGCCACCATAGCTCATCCTGTGTCCTGCTATGAACAAAAATGAACCCAAATAAGGGCTGCCGGTGCTCCCAGCCCTCAATACTCAGCACCGTTCACCCTCCTCTGCTTCTCAACCCAGCTAGAAGAAGAGAGTCGTGGACATGAGGCCCTGTACTGTTGGCTCAGTGGTAAGGAATCCACCTAGCGATGCAGGAGAGCAGGTTTGACCCCGGGGTCAGAGATCCTGTGGAGGAGGAAGTGGCAACCCACTCCGCTCTTCTTGCCTGGAATATCCCATGGACAGAGGGGTCCGGTGGGCTACTGGCCGTGGGGTAATTGGACACTACTGAGAATGCACACACATAAAAAGCCTTCATATCATATTTGGGCTCCTGTCAAGTTATTTAATGACTTGAGCAAACTGGCAATATCATAAAGAGGGGAGCTTATTTTCATGGGTTCAAATGAACAAGAACATGTAATAATTGTAAATATGTAATGTCCATGACATCAGAATGCCTGAATATATTCAGTTCAGTTCAGTTCAGTCGCTCAGTTGTGTCCAACTCTGCGACCCCATGAATCGCAGCACGCCAGGCCTCCCTGTTCATCACCAACTCCCAGAGTTCACTCAGACTCATGTCCATTGAGTGCGTGATGCCATCCAGCCATCTCATCCTCTGTCGTCCCCTTCTCTTCCTGCCCCCAACCCCTCCCAGCATCAAAGTCTTTTCCAATGAGTCAACTCTTTGCATGAGGTGGCCGAAATACTGGAGCTTCAGCTTTAGAATCATTCCTTCCAAAGAAATCCCAGGGCTGATCTCCTTCAGAATGGACTGGTTGGATCTCCTTGCAGTCCAAGGGACTCTCAAGAGTCTTCTCCAACACCACAGTTCAAAAGCATCAATTCTTTGGCACTTAGCTTTCTTTATATTTATACTCCAACTCTCACATCCATACATGACTCCTGGAAAAATAATGGATAAGAAAGCTGTGGTACCTTTACACAATGGAGTATTACTCAGCCATTAAAAAGAATACATTTGAATCAGTTCTAATGAGGTGCATGAAACTGGAGCTGATTATACAGAGTGAAGTAAGCCAGAAAGAAAAACACCAATGCAGTATACTAATACATATATATGGAATTTAGAAAGATGGTAATGATAACCCTGTATGTGAGACAGCAAAAGAGACACAGATGTAGTGAACAGTCTTCTGGACTCTGAGGGAGAGGGAGAGGGTGGGATGATTTGGGAGAATGGCATTGAAACATGTATAATATCATATAAGAAATGAATCGCCAGTCTAGGTTCGATGCAGGATACAAGATGCTTGGGGCTGGTGCCCTGGGATGATCCAGAGGGATGGTACGGGGAGGGAGGTGGGAGGGGGGTTCAGGATGGGGAACATGTGTACACCCGTGGCAGATTCATGTTGATGTATGGCAAAACCAATACAATATTGTAAAGTAATTAGCCTCCAATTAAAACAAATAAATTTAAATTAAAAAATATGGCTGCACAGAGACTTGTGCATAAGCCTTTACTGTAGCATTGTCAATAACAGCCGAAGCGGGAAGAAGCTAAATGTCTGTCAGTTGATGAAAAGATAAATGAGATATGCTATATCTATGCCGTGGAATATTATTCAGCCATAAAAAGAAATAATGTACTAATACATGTTACAGCTTAGATGAACCCCCAAAACATAACTAAAACAAGTCAGTCAAAAGTCCATATGGTATGTGATTCTATTCATGTAGAAGTTCAGAGTCGGGAAATCCATGTAGCTAGAAAGTCAAGTAGTCGTTTCTTAGGTCTAGGGAGGAAGTTGGAATAGGGAACCACAGCTAAAGTGTTTTACTTTGTTTTTTGAGGCAATGAAAATATCCTAAGATTGACTGGGGTAGTAATCACAGATATCTGTGAGCATACTAAAATCCGCTGAATTATACACTTCAAATTTGTGGCATATGGTATATGAGTTAGATTTCAATAAAGCTGTTAAATAATTCCGAACAAATAAGAGACGCATTCTTCTATAGATCGCTGTTCAGTTGCTAAGTCAGGTCCAGCTCTTTGCAGCCCCACGGACGGCAGCACGCTAGGCTCCTCTGTCCTCCACTGTCTCCCGGAGCTTGCTCAAACTCACGTCTGTGGAGTCGGTGATGCCATCCAACCGTCTCATCTTCTACCACCTCTTCTACTTTTGCCCTCAACCTTTCCCAGCATCAGGGTCTTTCCCGATGAGTCAGTTCTTCACAGAGGTGAAGGTGAAGGTGAAGTCGCCCAGTCGTGTCCGACTCTTTGCGACCCTGTGGACTGTAACCTACTAGGCTTCTCTGTCCATGGGATTCTCCAGGCAAGAATACTGGAGTGGATTGCCATTTCCTTCTCCAGGGGATCTTCCCGACCCAGGGATTGAACCTGGGTCTCTCACATTGGAGGCAGACGCTTTAACCTCTGAGCCACCAGGGAAGCCCAGTTCTTCACATAAGGTGGTCAAAATACGGAGCTCCATCTACGGTCCTTCCAGTGAAAGTTCAGGTTTGATTTCCTTTAGGATTGACTGGTTTGCTTTTAGCACCACAGTTTGAAACCATCAATTCTTCGGCACTCAGCCTTCTTTATGGTTCAACCCTCACATCTGTACATGCTGCTGCTGCTGCTAAGTCACTTCAGTCGTGTCCGACTCTGTGCGACCCCATAGACAGCAGCCCACCAGGCTCCCCCGTCCCTGGGATTCTCCAGGCAAGAACACTGGAGTGGGTTGCCTTTTCCTTCTCCAGTGCATGAAAGTGAAAACTGAAAGTGAAGTCATTCAGTTGTGCCTGACTCTTAGCGACCCCATGGACTGCAGCCCACCAGGCTCCCCCGTCCATGGGATTCTCCAGGCAAGAGTACGGGAGAGGGGAGCCATCGCCTTCTCTGACATCTGTACATGACTACTGAAAAAAGCATAGCTTTGACTTACAGGCCTTTGTCAGCCAAGTGATGCCTCTGCTTCTTAGTAGGCTCTCTAGGTTGGTCATAGCTTCCCTTCCAAGGAGCAAGCGGCTTTTCATTTCATGACTGCAGTCACAGTCTGTAGTGATTCTGGAGCCCAAGAAAATAAAATCTGTCACCGTTTCCACCTTTTTCCTTTCTATTTGCCATGAAGTGATGGGACCAGATGCCATGATCTTAGTTTTTTCAATGATGAGGTTTTCTTTTTTAATTTTTTTTATTATGAAGGTGTGATAATACATGCATATTATAGGAGACTTGGAAAACACAGAGCAAAGTTACATGTAGTTCCACTATATATTACAATTATTTTTAAGCAGATAAACTATATTTTTAGTTGGAATTTCAATATCAAACTCTCAACATTTAATAAAAGGAATATACTAAAAAGTAAAAAGATAGAACTGAAAAGGACCACGAACCAAGTCAACATAATTAAGATTTATACGATTTTCACACGACAGTAGGAAACAAATTCTGTTCAAGTTCCCACAGACTACAAGCCACCAGACACTGGAACATATCCAGGGACGCAAAACAAGGCGCAGAAGTTTCATGGTCTAAACGCACTGAAATCATACAGAGTCTGTTCTCTTACCACTGTGAAATTATGTAAGAAATCAGTAGCAAAGGTGTGTGAAAATAACCCATGTATTTTCAAGTACAGTGTGACATTTACTAAGAGAGATCTTTGGCTCTGCTGTTGAAAGCCTCAATAAAGTCAGCAGACTGAAAAAACACAGAGGGTGACGGCAGAGAAGAACGCATTTTGGTGGGGAATTAATACCGTTACACCCACAAAACCCACGTATTTGGAAGTTTCCACTTTTAAATGATGGATGTATCTAAGAAACCATAACAAGGAAAATTAAGAATATTTGTAACACAGTACAAAGGAAGAGAAAGTTTACCAGAGTTTGTTTCATGTAACTGAGGCTGCTCAACGCAACTAAATTTAATGTTGAGTTTTAAGCCAGCTTTTTCATTCTCCTCTTGCACCCTTCACTTTCTGACTTGAGAATGTTATCATCTACATACCTGAGGTGATTGATGTTTCTCCTGGCAATTTTGATTCCAGCTTGTGATTCCCTGGATAAACGTTGACAATTTATGTTGGATTAAATAATTAAATGAAGTCAGACCACTTTAAGGTTTTGTTTGCTGTACACACTTTTTCCTCTCTGTGATTTAAACAGGAATCAACAGCCCCAGGCTTCCTTCAGTAACCTTCCTAATGTCACGAATTCAGCCTATTGTCTTTCTGCCTATGGTTATCTGAGGTGGAACAGACTTCTTTGGAAATGTTAGTAAGATTTGCCACCAAGAAATCATTTAAATGTTGCTAGGTGATCAAGTATTTTCCTAATAAAGCTTATCAATGAAAAAATGGAAGTTAGAATGAGGCAGCATTTTGAAAGAAAGAACAATGCCGTTGATCTATCAGAGATTCTTATTTCTCTGCATTGAAGTAAGGAGATTTATTTTTCTATGAATGCTGCAATTCAGGTGCTTGGAAAGCTGCCACTCGAGATGTACATGCGTTTCTCTTTGCGACAAGATGATTTCTTCATTTCCTAGCTGACTTAAAACCGAGAATCCAGACGTAGCTACATGTATGGGTAGAGATGGACAGGTGACTATCTCCTGCAACAGGAGGGGAAAGCAAGCCCGCTGATTAACTGGGGCTTCAATTGCAGTTATTTGTCATAGTAAATTATTTACTTTACCAAAGGTGGTATTCTTCAATGAAGGGGAATAATGTCCTTGTATTTTTTATATTTTATATAATTTTATAATTTTTTATTTTTTTATAATTTCATTGTAGTTTTCTTTTCATATTTCATAGCTGGGATTTAAACATAGCCCACTTTTGTATATTTCTATTGCAATCAAGAAATATAGCTTTACTTCAGCAATAATGCTTTTCCTGAGAGCAAATTATATTGAAAATTTGCTAACTGTTCTTTTTTTTTTTCTTTCCTTGTGGCCTGGGCTTGAACTTCTTAAGTTATCTAGAGATCAGAGCAAATAATCTAAAATGTAATTTGCTGTGCACAAGTAATGTGCTTTTTCTTTCATGGTTAGTGGACACACTAAGATATTTTTCTTGCTGTTTAAGGTGAAGCTTATTAAACTGACCTCAGTCCTATGTCACTGTTTGCGCTGAACTGTAAAGGCAGGAGCTTGGCTGTGAACTGTGATTGGCATTGTTAGGAAAGGTGGAGGTTTTATACCCTAAATGTTCTTTAGACTTTTACAGAGTGTCTGCTTCATGTAAGCAAGGGTACAAGTTTTATAACCTTCTATGCAGAATGCCTTTGGTTCAAATTTAGGGAGCTAAGACTGTGTTGTTGGAATACTTAACATAGCTCATGATGATTATATTTTATAAACTTGGAGGTGTGTGTGTGTGTGTGTGTGTGTGAGTCATGTCCTACTCTTTGTGACCCTGTGGACTGTTTTGCCCACCAGGCTCCTGTGATGGAATTTTCCAGGCAGAATACTGGAGCGAGGTGCCATTTCCTCCTCCAGGACACCAAACCCTCGTCTACTGAGGCTCCTGCATGCCAGGCAGATTCTTTCCCAGTAGGACCACCAGGGAAGCCCTCGAGCAGAGGGCTCCTTCCTGCAGAAAGCTGCTGACAAGCCCCTGGGAGGAGGCACAGGGTTCCGCTCAGTTTCAATAAGAACTTGGGTCCAGTTTTGTATCCCTATGATATCTGCTGTCTGGGGCTACCCGGGGGGTGCAATCATAAGGAACCCACCTTCCAATACAGGAGACACAAGAGACGCAGGTTCAGTCCCTGGGTGGAGAAGATCCCCTGGAGAAGGAAATTGCAACACTCTCTAGTATTCTTGCCTGGAGAATTCCATGGACTGAGCAGCTTGGGGGGCTGCAGTCCATGAGGTCACAAAGCATCAGACATGACTGAGCACTTATTATTTACTCCCTGTATCACCCTGACAATCAGTTGACATAGAAATTATATTCTAAATGAGATCACATCGTTTATCTTTTTGCTTAAACATAGTTGTCTCTCTTTTGAGCAATTTTCAGTCAGGTTGTCTAAATATGCTTATTGGTCTGAAGGGACTTGGAGGGAGTTCGGTTTATCCATGTTAATAGAGTGCTCCCCACTTCACATGCAGTTAATTAGTCTCTAGATTATTGCCAGTCTCACAGTATTATATTTGGGTTGCTATTCGTAAATGCAAAGGTCAGCAATTTTGCTGTTCTGTTCTGTCCAAGAGAGTGTCTGTGTTTTCTTGCTAAACTCTGGCTTTTCAGTGCAAATTTTGGCTGTTAGTGTCATGAAACGAGAGCAAAGCTTGTTCTGGCAATGCCTCTTGCTGAACGAGGCGGTCTGGGCATTCGGAAAGAAATTTCGAGATGCACCTATATTCAGAAGCGTGAGAACGATCCTTGGGGGATGGTTGTGTGTGCGCTCAGTTGTGTCTGACTCCTGCAGCCGACCAGGCTCCTTTGTCCATCCAGGCAAGAATGGTGGATGGGTTGCCATTTCCTTGTCCAGGGAATCATCCTGACGTGGGGACCAAGCCTGCGTCTCCTGTGTCTCCTGTGCTGGCAGGCAGGCTCTACCGCTGAGCCACTGGGGAGACCATCTGAGTGGAGGCTTCTTTACCGGTTAAGTAGTGCAGGTCAGCTCATCTGACTCCACTTTCTATTGATCCTTTCTCTCCTCGGGAGAGCTGAGTTGGTTTTCAGTGGTTGTTCTTGGAGTGCAGAGCCCATGGAGGGAGGAGGCGGGTACACATGAGGCCATAGGGTCTGTATCATTAGGTACTGCATACGTGGGGCTGACGAACTGTAGGACACACAGATCTTTGTTCTGGGCCAAAGTGCTTCGTTTATGATGGAGATTACAGCGAGAATAGAACGAAGTTGTCTAAGGGAAGATGATATCTCAGGAGACTCGATAGTGGTTTGGCCACAGTTACTAACGGGGCTGGCCCTGCACAGTGAACTGCGGGATGACGTTGCCTTTTAGCAGACGCCAGTCCTGTGTGATCCCGGCAGGTTGATGACTTGCAAGTCTCTGGCGATCTGTACACCAGGAAAGAGCCGAAGGAAACGCCCAAATGTGCAGACACTTAGGAACTGAAGTTGGGTACAAACTAATTTACAGAAATGGAACTAAACCCTTCGGGGAATGAGAACAACCTGCTACATATTCATTTCTACCTTATTAATTATTTATGCAGGATGTGAGCATGCCACTTGCAGCAAAATTTTACAAACCAGTAAGTGCAGATATTTAAAACTCCCCTTTCCTGCAGGAAATGGTATATCCTAAGAGAGAATGAGGGAAAAAAGGGGATAAATATTAAAGAAGTTTTCCTCTTTTCTTTTTACTCATTGCTACTGGCAACTCTAGTTAGTCTCAATTCTATATATTTGTAAACAAGCCAACCAATCTTGTAGTAAATACAGTGGGAGTCTGCTCATCTCTCATAAATGTGTAGGTCTAACTCATTAATATTAATGCAGCTGCATACCATCATGGAGGTGATAATAGACCCCCATTAAAATCCATTTGTATTCATGAGTTTTTTTTAAAGGTTACTCTTCAATCATTTCTTTTAAAAATGTGACTCAATGATGTTCTTCATTTCAAAAATATTTCAAATATAGCTGACTAAGTACAATAAGAATCCAATTAAAGTTTATTCGACACAAATTTCCATGGAAAATTTAGCAGTATATCGACCCATCCTGACCCAATCACCTTCCTCTGCTCTATTAATTGGTATGCGGTACGTTAACCAGAAAGCATCAGATGACTCCTGGTTTCTGCTTCTGTTGGCCTTTGTAATCCGAACTTGAAAGATTGACAGCTGACAGTCTGCACACAATGAAGTCCATAAACTAGTAAGGTGCTCGCACTGGAAGGACACCCAGTGCCTGATACGCAGCCTTGTCAATTGTAGAATACATCTCAGTATTAACATCACGCAGGATCTGTAGCATATTGAAGGCTAGGAACCTTTATAAATCTCATACCTAGAAAATAAGCGCTCTGTTTGTTAAAGAATTTACGTCCCATTCAGCACCAATTCTACTGAATGGCAGAATGGAAATAGTAGGCATGAGCCAGATAGCTACGGGAAGGGAGTCCGTGGAGAAGCCAGTCTGCATTTTCAAGCACATCGGTTAATGTGCTGGACAGCACACTGAAAAACAGAGATACCTCTTTGCCAAAAAAGATCTGTGTAGTCAAAGCTATGGCTTTTCCAGTAGTCATGTATGGATATGAGAGTTGGACCCTAAAGGAGGCTGAGAGCCGAAGACTTGATGCTTTTGAACTGTGGTGTTGGAGAAGACTCTTGAGAGTCCCTTGGACTGCAAGGAGATCAAACTAGTCTATCCTAAAGGAAATCAACCCTGAATATTGGAAGAACTTTTGCTGAAGCTGAAGCTCCAATACTTTGGGCCGCCTGATGGGAAGAGGTGACTCAGTGGAAAAGACCCTGATGCTGGGAAAGACTGAGGGAGGGAGGAGAAGAGGATGAAAGAGGATGAGATGGTTGGATGTCATCACTGACTCAACGGACACGAATTTGAGCAAACTCTGGAAGATGGTGAAGGACAGGGAAGACTGGTGTGCTGCAGTCCATGGGGTCGCAGAGTCGGATATGACTTAGTGACTGAACAGCAACAATATCCTTACAAGAACAGGCCAGGCAATGGGATGGAGGAAGGAGACGGGTGATGGCTAAGCTAATTTTTATAGCTGCAGCGATTAATCTCTTTTGGATTTTCTTATGAAAGTGATACTTTATACTTTTAGAGAAAAATCAACCATAATTTCAGAACCGAAATTAAAAGGCAATCTAAACATTCCCAGAAGCAAGACACTTAAAAGAGGTCATTTCTCAGTAATCCCTCCTCATTCAGAGGACTGAGCTGGACTACTCAATTCACTAAAACACAGATGTGCGTTTCCCTCGGGCAGGCACAGGGCTGAGCCTTGAGAGAAACTCGTCTGAATGAGTTAATCCGAGCCCTCAGATTTATGATGCACCTGATCCATAGCTGTGGGAAACACAGCCAGGCTGCACTGCAAGGAATATTCCCTGGAACTAGGTTTAGAGTTTAAGAAGGCTAAACCCCACTGGGTTAATAGCACAGAAGACTTAATTTTACATCATAGGTAAAAGACCCACCCTCTCTTCTGGAGCAGGAGTAAGGATTCAGTGAACACAGCTCTAAGAAATACATGCTGTGTAATAACTACCTATTATATTTATATTATCAAAATATCAGTTCAGTTCAGTTGCTCAGTCGTGTCTGACTCTTGGCGATCCCATGAACTGCAGCACGCCAGTCCTCCCTGTTCATCACCAATTCCTGGAGTTTACTCAAACTCATGTCCAGCAAGTCGGTGATGCCATCCAGCCATCTCATCCTCTGTTGTTCCCTTCTCCTACACTCAGTCCCTCCCAGCATCAGGATCTTTTCAAATGAGTCAGCTCTCCACATCAAGTGGCCAAAGGATTGGAGTTTCAGCTTTAGCATCAGTCCTTCCAAAGAACACCCAAGACTGATCTCCTTTAGAATGGACTGGTTGGATCTCCTTGCAGTCCAAGGGACTCTCAAGAGTCTTCTCCAACACCACAGTTCAAAAGCATCAATTCTTCAGCACTCAGCTTTTTTTTTTAGTCCAACTCTCGCATCCATACATGACCACTGGAAAAACCATAGCCTTGACTAGACGGACCTTGTTGGCAAAGTAACATCTCTTCTTTTGAATATTCTATCTAGGTTAGTCGTAACTTTTCTTCCAAGGAGTAAGCATCTTTTAATTTCATGGCTGCAGTCACCATCTGCAGTGATTTTGGAGCCCCCCAAAAATAAAGTCTGACACTGTTTCCACTGTTTCCCCATCACATTTCCCATGAAGTGATGGGGCCAGATGCCATGATCTTCGTTTTCTGAATGTTGAGCTTTAAGCCAACTTTTTCACTCTCCTCTTTCACTTTCATCAGGAGGCTCTTTAGCTCCTCTTCACTTTCAGCCATAAGGGTGGTGTCATCTGCATATCTGAGGTTATTGATATTTCTCCCGGCAGTCTCGATTCCAGCTTGTGCTTCTTCCAGCCCAGTGTTTCTCATGATGTACTCTGCATAGAAGTTAAATAAGCTGGATGACAATATAAAGACTTGACGTACTCCTTTTCCTATTTGGAACCAGTCTTTGTTCCATGTCCAGTTCTAACTGTTGCTTCCTTACCTGCATATAGGTTTCTCAAGAGGCAGGTCAGGTGGTCTGGTATTCCTATTTCTTGAAGAATTTTCCACAGTTTATTGTGATCCACATAGTGAAAGGCTTGACATAGTCAATAAAACAGAAATAGATCTTTTTTTGGAACTATCTTACTTTTTCGATGATTCAGCAGATATTGGCAATTTGATCTCTGGTTCCTCTGCCTTTACTAAAACCAGCTTGAACATCTGGAAGTTCATGGTTCACATATTGCTGAAGCCTGGCTTGGAGAATTTTGAGCATTACTTTACTAGCCTGTGAGATGAGTGCAATTGTGCGGTAGTTTGAGCATTTAGAGTTTAAGAAGGCTAAACCCCACTGGGTTAATAGCACAGAAGACTTAATTTTACATCATAGGTAAAAGATCCACT
The DNA here is from genome assembly GCA_006408675.1 of Madoqua kirkii. NCBI lineage: Eukaryota > Metazoa > Chordata > Mammalia > Artiodactyla > Bovidae > Madoqua > Madoqua kirkii. The sequence goes on along the minus strand of SJYC01093804.1, from coordinate 14,456 downwards.
CTCTCTTCTGGAGCAGGAGTAAGGATTCAGTGAACACAGCTCTAAGAAATACATGCTGTGTAATAACTACCTATTATATTATATTAGCAAAATATCATTGCCTTTCTTTGGGATTGGAATGAAAACTGAACTTTCCTATGCTGGCAAATATTTTTGGATTAGTTTGCACTAAACACTCTATGTTGTCCATTCCGTTCAGTGTTAAATGTTTAAATACATATATGGAAATTCACTGTAATACACAGAGTACTTAGTGACAGTGAGTTGAATATCCATAATATTGGAGGCTGAATGTATTACAATAAATGGAAAAAATGTGAAGAAGCAAAGTCTCAAATGTAATTTCTATAATTAAAAAAATTTTAATCAAAAATCACGTTGATTTATAATGTTAGTTTCAAGTCTACAGCAAAGTGATTTAGTTACACACACACATATACATGCATATTCTTTTTCAAATTATTTTCCATTATAGATTTTATAAGATACTGAGTATCATCCCTTGTGTTGCACAGCAGGTCCTTGTTGGTTATCTGTTTCTGTGTAGTGTGTGTATGTTAATCCCAACCTCTTACATTTATCCCTCCCCTTCCCTTTCTCCATTGGTAAGCTTTGTTTTTGAAGTCTGTGAATCTGTTTCTGTTTTGAAAATAAGTTCGTTTGTATCATTTGTTTAGACTCCACAGCCAAGTGATATCATATAATACTTGTTTTTATCTGTCTTAACTTCACTTAGTATGGTGATCCCTAGGGCCAGGCATGCTGCTGCAGATGGTGTTATCTCCTTCTTTGCTATGGCTGAGAGATGTTCCGGTGCACGTATGCACCGGTCTCTCTCCGTTCTTCTGCTGATGGACATTGCGGCTGCTCGCGTGTCTTGGCCACTGTGAACAGTGCGCTGTGACTGTAGGGGTGCACGCATCTCTTTGAATCAGAGTTTTTGTCTTTTCTGGATATATGCCCAGGAGTGGGATTGCTGTAGCTAAGAGTGTGGTCCTAACCTCTGTTATGTTTTGGGTTTTACGCGAGTCCTGTTAAGTCACCTGTTAGGACGTAACGTGGGGATGGTGACTGGTAAGATCAGCTCTTTCCACCAATCTGAGTGTTTACTTGGGCGCTTCCCCTGAGTGACCAATTTGCTGGGCTCTGGTCTAGATGGTCAGATGAAAAGAAGGGGAGACGTGCACTCTTCTCAGATTGCTTTACAGGTGAGAAGGGAGACAGCTAAGCGCAGATGGGTGCAATAGGTAAATGCCCAGACAGAAGTGCTCACAGGGTGCGATGGGGGCAGGTTGGGAGGGGGAATAGTGGTGCTTTCAAGGAGAGATGTCTAGAGCTGTGATGTCTGAGCTATGTCTCAAAACATGGGAGGCAGAGGCATAGCTCACTCCAGGGAGGGCACAGCATTCAGGCCTCTGGGTGAGCAAGCATCCAGAAAGACCCCATGGAGCGGGTGCAGAACCTCTGTAGAGGCTTACGTGTCCCTTTAAGAAGCTGCGTGTCTTATTTGGAAGCTGATGGTGAGTCATTGCTGAGTGTTAAGCATGTACACCAGGGGCAGGTCATAGAAGCATCACCATGATAAAGGTGGGGAGCATGGATCAGAGGGGGTGGAACTGGCCTGAGAGTCCAGTCAGGGAGCCTTTGCACAAATCTACATGGAAAATGAGAAGAGCCTGAACGGAAGCAGTCAGTGAAGTGTTGATGAAAAGGCACGTGTGGAAGCTGTTGCGGTGGTGGAAACGTATCGCCTCAAGGGGCCCACTGAATGAAAGGGTCTGGAGACAGAGTTGTCTAGGACGATTTCTGTGTCTCTGTGTTGAGGTGGATAGAAGTAATAACAAACAGGAGGGGTCTAAGAGGACAATGAACGAGTTTGGGGGAGATGATGAGTTCAAATTTGGACGATGAGCTTGAGACCCATGTAAGACGCTGGGCTGAAGATGCCCCTCGATCTCTGATTTAGGACACGAATTCAGAGCAGGTGTCTGAGCCAGAAATACGCATGTATGAATCCAGCTGACGGATGACTACTGATGATAAATAGGAAAGTACAACTCGAGGGCTTTGTGCAGCCTGTCTGGGCGTCTGTTGCTCTAAGCCTGCCCAGGCTCTGTTCAGCCTTCTGCGTGGCACCTGATATCTGGGGGGAGGGGTCCATGACAGGTCTGGATGGTATGGCTGGGGTGGGCTGAGCCCACTCCTGCTTTTGAAGAAGGTATGACGGTGTATGTACCCAGGAAAGTAAGTGATGACTAATAAGAACGGGGCGTGTTCAGCTTTGCCAGGAAAGCTCAGACTGCTTTCCAGGGGGTCACGTCCATTCATGCTTTCCAGGGGGTCACGTCCATTCATGCTTTCCAGGGGAGGCATGTCCATTCACCCTCAGCCAGCAGTCGAGGTGGTAACTTCCACAGCTGCGCTTACTGCACAGTCTGCATTTCCCCCTCTGGTCTGTGTTAATGGCCGTGTCATAAGTCATTCTCTAACATGTATGTGTGTCTGCTCCCTGGCTCTCTGCTGTTCCATTGGTTGAATTATACTTCGGAGATGACTTTAAAGGGGCTTTCCCTGGTGGTTCAGCAGCAAAGAATCCACCTGCAATGCAGGAGCCGCAGGAATTGTGGGCTCCATCCCTGGGTTGGAAAGATCCCCTGGAGGAGGAAATAGCAACCCATTCCACTATTCTTGCTTGGAGAATCCCATGGACAGAGGAGCTTTATAAGAATTCCTGATACCCAACTTTAATAAAATTCACCTTTTTATAATTTTGAATATTTATGACATAAATGTTATATTTTTCAATTTGCTTGGCTCTTTTTAAAATGTTTTTACCAACATTTTATAATTTTAACAAGCGCAGCCATGTGTTATTAGATTTATTTTTTGGTACTTTAAAAATTCTAAGTGTTATCTTCTTTAAGTGAAAGTGAAAGTGAAGTCGTTCAGTCTTGTCCAACTCTCTGTGACCCCATGGACTGTAGACTACCAGGCTCCTCTGTCCATGGGACTCTCCAGGCAAGATTACTGGAGTGGGTTGCCATTTCCTTCTCCAGGAGATCTTCCCGACCCAGGGATCAAACCTGAGTCTCCCGCATGCGGGCAGATGCTTTACCATCTGAGCCACGTATGCTTTAAACTGATTTTTGGTGGTCTCTGTAAATTAAATTGACCTTTGTGTATTTGGTCTGGATGGTATGGCTGGGGTGGGCTGAGCCCACTCCTGCTTTTGAAGAAGGTATGACGGTGTATGTACCCAGGAAAGTAAGTGATGACTAATAAGAACGGGGCGTGTTCAGCTTTGCCAGGAAAGCTCAGACTGCTTTCCAGGGGGTCACGTCCATTCATGCTTTCCAGGGGGTCACGTCCATTCATGCTTTCCAGGGGAGGCATGTCCATTCACCCTCAGCCAGCAGTCAGAGGTGGTAACTTCCACAGCTGCGCTTACTGCACAGTCTGCATTTCCCCCTCTGGTCTGTGTTAATGGCCGTGTCATAAGTCATTCTCTAACATGTATGTGTGTCTGCTCCCTGGCTCTCTGCTGTTCCATTGGTTGAATTATACTTCGGAGATGACTTTAAAGGGGCTTTCCCTGGTGGTTCAGCAGCAAAGAATCCACCTGCAATGCAGGAGCCGCAGGAATTGTGGGCTCCATCCCTGGGTTGGAAAGATCCCCTGGAGGAGGAAATAGCAACCCATTCCACTATTCTTGCTTGGAGAATCCCATGGACAGAGGAGCTTTATAAGAATTCCTGATACCCAACTTTAATAAAATTCACCTTTTTATAATTTTGAATATTTATGACATAAATGTTATATTTTTCAATTTGCTTGGCTCTTTTTAAAATGTTTTTACCAACATTTTATAATTTTAACAAGCGCAGCCATGTGTTATTAGATTTATTTTTTGGTACTTTAAAAATTCTAAGTGTTATCTTCTTTAAGTGAAAGTGAAAGTGAAGTCGTTCAGTCTTGTCCAACTCTCTGTGACCCCATGGACTGTAGACTACCAGGCTCCTCTGTCCATGGGACTCTCCAGGCAAGATTACTGGAGTGGGTTGCCATTTCCTTCTCCAGGAGATCTTCCCGACCCAGGGATCAAACCTGAGTCTCCCGCATGCGGGCAGATGCTTTACCATCTGAGCCACGTATGCTTTAAACTGATTTTTGGTGGTCTCTGTAAATTAAATTGACCTTTGTGTATTGGTTTTATAACCAGAAAGTTTGTTACTAATTTTAATTAGTAGATTACTTAGGTTTTATATGTAGAAATCATTCTCTACAAAATGTCTTTTATGCTTTTCCAGCCACTCAGTATCATGAGTATTGCATATGATTTTTTTTTTTGTTTTTTTGATGGGAAACAGGGGAGTATATGCTGTCTATCACTATAATGACTTCAAGTTTTAGCTTTCTATGAGATTTTCATTTTCTGCTTTAAAAAAATTGTAATTAGATACTGAATTTTAGAAAATACTCTTTATACCCTTATTTAGATGGTCATGAATATAAGTTTTTCTTGTATTTTGTTAATATAGTGAATTACCTTAATCCATTTTCATCTTATTTAGCCTTTACTGTATCCCATACATAGAAGCTTTCAGATTTTCTGTTTCTTTTTGAGTCAGTTTTAGGAATATTTTAAAAACAAGTTCAGTTCCTTAATAGAAAATCATTTAACTTAATTTCAATATATAGTTGTTGTTGTTATGTCATGTCTGACTCTTTGTGACTCCATCCTGCAGCACACCGGGATTCCCTGTCCTTCACTCTCTCCCTGAGCTCGCTCAAACTCATGTCCATTGAGCCAGCCAACATCTCATCCTCTGTTGTCCCTTCTCCTCCTGCCCTCAGTCTTTCCCAGCATCAGGATCTTTTCAATTGAGTCAGCTCTTCTCATCAGGTGGCCAAAGTATTGGAGCTTCAGCTTCAGCATCAGCCCTTCCAAGAAATATGCAGGGCTGACTTACTTTAGGAACTGGTTGGATCTCCTTTCAGTCCAAAGGTCTCTCAAGAGTCTTCTCCAGCACCACAGCTCAAAAGCATCAGTCCTTCCGCACTCTGCCTTCCTTATCACCTCACTCTCACATCTCTTCATGACTCCTGGAAAGACCAGAGCTTTGACTATGCAGGCCTTTGTTGGCAAAGTGATGTCTCTGCTTTTTAATGTGCTTTCTAGGTTGGTCATAACTTTCCTTCTAAGAAGCATTCTTCTCATTTCATGGCTGCAGTCACCATCCACGCTGATCTTAGAGCTCAAGCGGAGAAAGTCTGTCACTGCTTCCACTTTTCCCCTTCTATTTGCCATGAAATGATGGGCCTGGATGCCCTGATCTTAGTTTTTTAATACTGAGTTTTAAGCCAGCCTTTCCACTCTCCTCTTTCACCCTCACCAAGAAGCTCTTCAGTTCCTCTTCACTTTCTGCCATTAGAGTGTCATCATCTGCAGAACTGAGCTTGTTGCTATTTCTCCCGGGAGTCTTGATTCCTGCTTGTAACTTGATTCCAGCCTGACATTTTGCATGATGTACTCTGCGTTGAAGTTAAATAAACAGGGTGACAATATACAGCCTTGATGTATTCCTTTCTCAATTTGGAACCAGCCAGTTGTTCCATATAAGGTTCTATCTGCTGCTTCTTAACCTGCCTACAGGTTTCTCAGAAGCCAGGTAAGATGGTCCGGCATTCCCATCTCTTTAATAAGAGTTTTCCACAGTTTGTTGTGATCCACACAGTCAAAGGCTTTAGCTTGATCATTGAAACAGAGTAGATGTTTTCCTGCAATTCTCTTGCTTTCTCTTTGATTCAGTGAATGTTGGCAATTTGATTTCTGGTTCCTCTGCCTTTTCCAAACCCAGGCTGTACATCTGAAAATTCTGAATTCAAGTACTGCTGCAGCCTAGCTTGAAGGTTTTGAGCATAACGTTACTAACATAGGAAGTGAGTTCAACTGTCTGGTAGTTTGAATGTTCTTTAGTACCGCTCTTCTTGCTATAGGAAACCAATACACTAAAAACAGTAAACATGCACTATTCTAAAATGTTACTATTTTTCCTATTTTGACATGCTTTTTCATCGTTAAAGTCTCTTTTGATCAATGGAGAGTGAATGATCTGTTGGCCTGATGACACAGGAGACGCCACCCCTCTGTTCAGAAGGCCCTTTTCTCCCTCCCCATTTTCTTTTTGTAAGTATATTTGATTTTCTTTCCTTTTCTTTAGGAAATTTTAAAATAATACAAATCAGGTATATTTTTAAATTGAAACATAGTTGACTGCAATGTTGCTAATTTCAGAGGTACAGCAAAGTGATTCAGTTTTGTATATATTATGCATATATAATATATACATTTTTTCACACTCTGATCCATTGTAGGTTATTGAAAGATACTGAGGATAGCTCCCTGTGCCGTCCGGTCCCTGTTTAACCTGCTCAGTGTGTCGTGGTTTATATCTGTTCATCTTAAACTCTCAATTCATGCCTCCCTGAGCCCCTTCCCCCTTTGGTAACAATAACTTTGTTTTCTGTGTCTGTGAGTCCATTTCTGTTTTGTAAACAAGTTGATTTGTTAGACTTAACAAATGAATAAGTTTATTTTTTAGACTCCATGTATAAGTGATGTCATAGGTTATTTGTCTTTCTCTATCTTAGTTCATTTACCGTGATAATCTCTAGATCCATCCATGTTGCTGCAAATGACATTATTTCATCCTTTTTTATGGGTGATAATAATATTCCATTGTATCTATATCTACATAGCTATGTATGTATGTATGTGATATATATGGGCTTCCCTGGTAGCTCAGCTTGTAAAGAATCTGCCTGCAATGCAGGAGACCTGGGTTCAGTCCCTGGGGTTGGGAAGATCCCCTGGAGGAGGGCATGGCAATCCACTCCAGTATTCTTGTTTTGAGGATCCCCATGGACAGAGGAGCCTGGCGGGCTACAATCCATGGGGTCGCAAAGGGTCGTACAGGACTGAGTGACTAAGCACAGCGCGCGCGCACACACACACACACACACACACACACACACACACCCACACATACACACACATTCATACACCACATCTTCCCTACCCCTTCATCCTTCAGTGCACATTTGCGTTGCTTCTATGTCCTGGCTTCCCTGGTGTGTTGTGTTAGCCGCTCAGTCGTGTCCGACTCTTTGTGACCCACAGACTGTAGCCCACCGGGCTCCTCTGTCCATGGGACTTCCCCAGGCAAGAGCTCTGGAGTGAGTCGCCATTCCCTTCTCCAGAGGACCCTCCCGACCGTCTCCGGGGCCCCTGCATCGCCGGCAGCGTCTTGGTCCTGGCTTCCCTGGTGACTAAGGTGGTAAGGAATCGCCCTGCACCACGGGAGACCTGGGTTTGATCCCTGGGTTTGGAAGATCCCCTGGAGGAAGGAATGGCCACCCACTCCAGTGTTCTTGCCTGGAGAATCCCATGGACGGAGGAGCCTGGTGGCTACAGCCCACGGGGTCACAAAGGGTCAGACAGGACTGAGCACCTTTCACTTTCACCGTTGTAAATAGTGATGGCACAGACATTGAGGTGCATGTGTCTCTGGATTAGAGTTCTTTCCAGATACATGCCTAGAAGTGGGGTTGCTGGATCAGATGTTAGCTCTAGTTTTCGAATTTTAAGGCACCTCCATACTGTTCTCCACGGTGGCTGTACCAATTTACATTCCTGCCGACAGGGTAAGAGGGTTCCCTTCTCTCCATTTTGGTGATGGCTGTTCTGACTAGCGTGAGGTGATGCCTTGATGCAGTTTTAATCTGCATTTCTATGTGTAGCAATATTGAGCATCCTTACCTGTGCCTAGTGGCTATCTGTATGTCTTCTTTGAAGAAATGTCTGTTTAGAGCTTCTGCCCATTTTCTGACTGGGTTGTTTTTTTTTAATTGAGTCATTTGATCAGTTTGTATATTTTGGAAACTGACCCCTTGTTGACTGGATCATTTGCAGATATCTCCCCTCATTCTGTAGGCTGTCTTTTCATTTTGTTTATGATTGTCATTTTCTTTTTCAAGCCTCTGGTTACTTGAAATGTATTAGTTACTGCTCTAGATAGTAGAAATTAATAAAATGTTATTTCTATGTCAGTATTCCCTTTTTCCTTTAGAAAGTTACCATACGAAAGATTACGCTTTTAAAATAGCCCAAATCAGTAACTCAAGTCCAAGTTTTCAAACTATTACAGAAGTATTTATCAACTGATTTCTCAAAATAACTGCACTAGTAAGTATTATCATTATTAGCCCATTTTATAGATGAGAACATTAATAAATAAAGAGTTCAAACAATTTGTCCGAGGACACAGAGCTCATCAGCAGTGCTAAACTTCAAGCTCCAGCTATCTGGTTCAAGAGTACATACTCTTGACCTAATTACCACATTCCACCATTTTAACAAAGCCAGCAATTATTCTTCAAATAATGGTTCAGCAACTTCTTTTGAAATCCTCAAGTAGATCTTTATCAAAAAGAAAAAAAATTAATGACCAAAGAAAAATAAAATTGATGACAAGACCCCTCAATTCTGCTCAATGTTTTAACCAGTAATGGAACCAAAAAGGAATTTGAGAGGCGTAAGGTCCTCTGTCCATGGGACTTCCCCAGGCAAGAGCTCTGGAGTGAGTCGCCATTCCCTTCTCCAGAGGACCCTCCCGACCGTCTCTGGGGCCCCTGCATCGCCGGCAGCGTCTTGGTCCTGGCTTCCCTGGTGACTAAGGTGGTAAGGAATCGCCCTGCACCACGGGAGACCTGGGTTTGATCCCTGGGTTTGGAAGATCCCCTGGAGGAAGGAATGGCCACCCACTCCAGTGTTCTTGCCTGGAGAATCCCATGGACGGAGGAGCCTGGTGGCTACAGCCCACGGGGTCACAAAGGGTCAGACAGGACTGAGCACCTTTCACTTTCACCGTTGTAAATAGTGATGGCACAGACATTGAGGTGCATGTGTCTCTGGATTAGAGTTCTTTCCAGATACATGCCTAGAAGTGGGGTTGCTGGATCAGATGTTAGCTCTAGTTTTCGAATTTTAAGGCACCTCCATACTGTTCTCCACGGTGGCTGTACCAATTTACATTCCTGCCGACAGGGTAAGAGGGTTCCCTTCTCTCCATTTTGGTGATGGCTGTTCTGACTAGCGTGAGGTGATGCCTTGATGCAGTTTTAATCTGCATTTCTATGTGTAGCAATATTGAGCATCCTTACCTGTGCCTAGTGGCTATCTGTATGTCTTCTTTGAAGAAATGTCTGTTTAGAGCTTCTGCCCATTTTCTGACTGGGTTGTTTTTTTTTAATTGAGTCATTTGATCAGTTTGTATATTTTGGAAACTGACCCCTTGTTGACTGGATCATTTGCAGATATCTCCCCTCATTCTGTAGGCTGTCTTTTCATTTTGTTTATGATTGTCATTTTCTTTTTCAAGCCTCTGGTTACTTGAAATGTATTAGTTACTGCTCTAGATAGTAGAAATTAATAAAATGTTATTTCTATGTCAGTATTCCCTTTTTCCTTTAGAAAGTTACCATACGAAAGATTACGCTTTTAAAATAGCCCAAATCAGTAACTCAAGTCCAAGTTTTCAAACTATTACAGAAGTATTTATCAACTGATTTCTCAAAATAACTGCACTAGTAAGTATTATCATTATTAGCCCATTTTATAGATGAGAACATTAATAAATAAAGAGTTCAAACAATTTGTCCGAGGACACAGAGCTCATCAGCAGTGCTAAACTTCAAGCTCCAGCTATCTGGTTCAAGAGTACATACTCTTGACCTAATTACCACATTCCACCATTTTAACAAAGCCAGCAATTATTCTTCAAATAATGGTTCAGCAACTTCTTTTGAAATCCTCAAGTAGATCTTTATCAAAAAGAAAAAAAATTAATGACCAAAGAAAAATAAAATTGATGACAAGACCCCTCAATTCTGCTCAATGTTTTAACCAGTAATGGAACCAAAAAGGAATTTGAGAGGCGTAAGGAGAGTGGGACCGGCTCCGGACATTTCACACGCTGAGAGACTGGCGACTGGCAACTCCAGCCTGTTCAGGATGCCAGCTACAGTGCCGCTGAAAGGCAAATAGAACTCACGTTTCCAAAAAGAAAAAAAAAGCATTTGTTTTCAATTTAGCTTTTGATTACACAGCTAATTATGTTCTTACATAGGAAGAGCATACCCCTATTTCAGCTATGCGTTGCTCTGAATGATGAATCAATCTAAACATCAGACCTCAGTGTCCTGAGTGCTCTCGTGAAGGCAATGCCTTTGTCCAAACATTTGAATAAAAATCACTAAAAAGTCCCCATAATTCATTATATTTTGAATTTTTCTTTCCTTGTTTTGGGCATCAACTGATATTGTATTTACTTCTAATGTGCACACTTTTAGAAAAAATTACTCCTGGAGGCCAAGAAAACTATAAAACTATTATGCTCTAATATACAACATGTGTAAAAACTGGGCAGCAATTACATCTACTTATTTGTTTATATATGCATATTCAGATTGGTTTACCATATTTTCTAACATTACCCACCCTGTGACATAAGACTTGGAAAAATATATTTTTTAAAAAAGCATATGAAGTTTTATTGTTGAGGGAAAGATTCATATCTTTGTAAAAACCTTTCACAAGTGAAATAGTGTCTTAAGTAAACACATAAAACAATACAAACTCAAGCATTTTCATAAAATAGGTATAATTTATTTGAAGCTCTATAGTAAATTTATATGTTCAGCAGTAATTTTAGTTTAAATATTCAATATATAATGAACACATTCTCCAAAATATATTCTACTTATTCATGGCTTTTCTTTAATTATACTTAACATTTGTTTTTCAGAAATATAAAGAAGGAAGGTTTATCATTAATACATTATGTTTTTCTAGTTTCTTATTATCAAATGCAAAAAACATATAAAATGAGTGTAGTTAGTGTTGTGTTTTGTAATTTCAAGTAATACTTGATTTTATGTAAAAATAAAGAGTGTAGTATAGTAAAAAGGGGGCCTCCCCATGGCTCAGTGGTAAAGATCTGCCCGGGGCTTCCCAGGTGTCTGGGAAAGAACTTGCTTACTGATGCAGGACATCAGAGACATGGGTTCAGTCCCTGGGCCGGGAAGATCCCCTGGAGAAGGAAATGGCAGCCAGCTCCTGTATTCTTGCCTGAAAAATCCCATGGACAGAGGACAGGATAGAGTCCATGGGGTCACAAAGAGCTGGGCGTGACTGAGCGCTGGAGCACGTAATTGGTTTGCAATGTGTTAATTTCTGCTGTACAGCAAATGACTCAGTCATACATGTACATGCATCCTTTTTAATATCCTTATGCTCTTAACATTCTGTTAGAATCTCAAAGAGCTTCGGGTTATATTTATTGATGTTTATCATATTAGAAATTAAATCTAGGAAGTGTTTTAAAATATTAATTCATTAAAACAATGACTATTACATGCTAATGTATACTGTTTCTATTTATGAAAAAGCCTCTGTTTTCCTACAAGAAAACAAAACTAGTGGGAAAAGTGGCATTGTTTCACTGTTTTTACAAACATCTTAATGTTTGGCTTCACAGATGACAGCTGGATTCTCCTATCTGCTTGTTCGGTCAGTCAGCTGTGATGTTGCATTTTCTTTGAGGAAGATGAAGAAAATCTGGACTCACATGGATATGCAGTTGGGAAGAGTCTCAGGAGCCCCCAGGGGTCTTTGGACCCCTTTTTAGCAACAGCTGCTTTGGTCTGCTTACAGAATCTTCTGTTCTCGTCCGTGGACGTATCTCCCTCCTGAATTGGCACCTCACTGCTGCTTTGGTGCTTGTTTACAGGACGTTCAAAACTCTGGAAAACTCTGGACCATTGTGTCCTTATCTGTCCCTCCACAAAGTTTCACAGCCATTTGAACACATCATTTTTTAAGGTAAAATCAAAATAATTATTATTATTTAAAAGACATTCTTTAGAATTTTAAATGAACTTGTTTTTAAAGAAATTTGGAGAGTATCAACACTATTACAATATAGATTTTTCTCTTTGCTGCTATTGCTGCTGAGTCGCTTCAGTCGTGTCTGACTCTGTGCGACCCCATAGACGGCAGCCCACCAGGCTCCCCCGCCCCTGGGATTCTCCAGGCAAGAACACTGGCATGGGTTGCCACTGCCTTCTCCAGTGCATGAAAGTGAAAGTGAAGTCGCTCAGTCGTGTCTGACTCTTCGTGACCCCATGGACTGCAGTCTACCAGGCTCCTCCGTCCATGGGATTTTCCAGGCAAGAGTACTGGGGTGGGGTGCCATTGCCTTCTCCAAGATTTTTCTCTTTAATATTACCCAAATATCTGAGAAAGTGGAACAAAAATTTTGGCTGCCTAGACTCCTTGATGGCATAGGGTTAATGCTGTGTTGTACCTTTAGGATGATAAGGAGACCAAATCAGTCAATCCAAATTAAATCCATTCTAAGTATTCACTGGAAAGACTGATGCTGAAGCTCAATACTTTGGCCTCCGGATGCAAAGAGCTGGCTCATTGGAAAAGATCCTGATTCTGGGAAACATTGAGGGCAAGAGGGAAAGGGAAAGACAGAGGATGAGAGGGTTGGATGGCATCATTGACTCAATAGACATGAGTTTGAACAAGCTCTCGGAGATGGTGAAGGATGGGGAAGCCTGGCGTGCTGCAGTCCATGGAGTCAGAGTTGGACACGACTTAGCAACTGCAAAACAACCACCTTCAATATCAAGTAGCTGTGCCCGAATCTCTGCATTAAACCCACGAGGACCCGAGAGACACTGATCCCAGCAACCGCCTTGTCGCTGTCGTTCAGTAGCTCAGTCGTGTCCGACTCCTTGCGACCCCATGGAGCGCAGACACCAGTCTCCCTGCCCTTCGCCATCTCCCAGAGCTTGCTCAGACTCCTGTCCATTGAGTCGGTGATGCCCTCCAGCCCTCTCATCCTCTGCCATCCCTTCTCCTGCCTTCAATCTTTCCCAGCATCAGGGCCTTTTCTAATGGGTCAGCTCTTCACATCAGGTGGCCAAGCCAACTTCGCTTCAGCTTCAGCATCAGTTCTTTCAATGAATATTCAGGACTGATTTCCTTTAGGATTGACAGGTTTGATCTTGCAGTCCAAGGGACTCTCAAGGGTCTTCTCCAGCACCACAGTTTGAAAGGATCAGTTCTTTGGCACTCAGCCGTCTTTATGGTCCAATTCTAGCATCCATTTGTGATTACCGGAAAAACCATAGCTTTAACTATAACGGAGCTTTGTTGGCAGAGTAATGTCTCTTCTTTTTAATATTCTAAGTTTTTCTAACTTCATGGCTGTAGTCACCATCCGCATTGACTTTTGAGCCCAAGAAAATAAAATCTGTAACTGATTGTATTCTCTCTCTATCCATTTGCCGTGAAGTGGTGGGACTGGATGCCATGATCTTAGAGTTTTGAATGTTGAGTTTTAAGGCAGCTTTTTCACTCTCCTCTTTCAGCTTCATCAAGAGGCTCTTTAGCTCCTCTTCGCTTTGTGCCATAAGGGTGGTGTCACCTGCATATCTGAGGTTATTGATATTTCTCCTGGCAATCTTGATTACAGTTTGTGCTTCATCCAGCCTGGCACTTCACATGGTGTCCTCTGGATATAAGGTGAATAAGCAGGGAGACAGTATACAGCCTTGACACACTCCTTTCCCAGTTTGGAACCAGTCCATTGTTCCTTGTCTGGTACTGAGTGTTGCCTCTTGATGTGTATACAGGTTCTGAAGGAGGCAGGTAAGGTGGTCTGGTATTCCCATCTCTTGAAGAATTTCCATGGTTTGTTGTGATCCACACAGTCAAAGGCTTTAGTGTACTCAATGAAGCAGAATTAGATGTTTTTCTGGAATTCTCTAGCTTTTTCTGTGATTCAGCAAATGTTGGCAATTTGATCTCTGGTTTCTCTGCCTTTGCTAAATCCAGTTTGTACATCTGGGAAGTTCTCAGTTCACATGTTGTTGAAGCCTGGCTTGAAGGATTTTGAGCATTACTTTACTAGCATGTGAAATGGGTGCAACTGTATGGTAGTTTGAACATTCTTTGGCATTGCCCTTCTTTGGGATTAGAATGAACACTGACCCTTTTCCAGTTCTGTGGAACTGGAAAACTCACCGCTGAGTTTTCCAAATTTGCTGGCATATTGAGTGAAGCACTTTCACAGCATGATCTTTTAGGATTTGAAATAGCTCAACTGGAATTCCATCACCTCCACTAGCTTTGTTCATAGTGATGCTTTCCAAGGCCCACTTGACTCCACATTCCAGGATGTCTGGCTCTAGGTGAGTGATCACACCATCATGATTATCTGGGTTGTGAAGGTCTCTTTTGTACAGTTCTTCTGTGTATTCTTGCCACCTCTTCTTAATATCTTCTGCTTCTGTTAGGTCCATACCATTTCTGTCCTTTATTG
>SJYC01093803.1:0-25508 GCA_006408675.1 Madoqua kirkii | reverse complement strand
GAATCTTCTGTTCTCGTCCGTGGACGTATCTCCCTCCTGAATTGGCACCTCACTGCTGCTTTGGTGCTTGTTTACAGGACGTTCAAAACTCTGGAAAACTCTGGACCATTGTGTCCTTATCTGTCCCTCCACAAAGTTTCACAGCCATTTGAACACATCATTTTTTAAGGTAAAATCAAAATAATTATTATTATTTAAAAGACATTCTTTAGAATTTTAAATGAACTTGTTTTTAAAGAAATTTGGAGAGTATCAACACTATTACAATATAGATTTTTCTCTTTGCTGCTATTGCTGCTGAGTCGCTTCAGTCGTGTCTGACTCTGTGCGACCCCATAGACGGCAGCCCACCAGGCTCCCCCGCCCCTGGGATTCTCCAGGCAAGAACACTGGCATGGGTTGCCACTGCCTTCTCCAGTGCATGAAAGTGAAAGTGAAGTCGCTCAGTCGTGTCTGACTCTTCGTGACCCCATGGACTGCAGTCTACCAGGCTCCTCCGTCCATGGGATTTTCCAGGCAAGAGTACTGGGGTGGGGTGCCATTGCCTTCTCCAAGATTTTTCTCTTTAATATTACCCAAATATCTGAGAAAGTGGAACAAAAATTTTGGCTGCCTAGACTCCTTGATGGCATAGGGTTAATGCTGTGTTGTACCTTTAGGATGATAAGGAGACCAAATCAGTCAATCCAAATTAAATCCATTCTAAGTATTCACTGGAAAGACTGATGCTGAAGCTCAATACTTTGGCCTCCGGATGCAAAGAGCTGGCTCATTGGAAAAGATCCTGATTCTGGGAAACATTGAGGGCAAGAGGGAAAGGGAAAGACAGAGGATGAGAGGGTTGGATGGCATCATTGACTCAATAGACATGAGTTTGAACAAGCTCTCGGAGATGGTGAAGGATGGGGAAGCCTGGCGTGCTGCAGTCCATGGAGTCAGAGTTGGACACGACTTAGCAACTGCAAAACAACCACCTTCAATATCAAGTAGCTGTGCCCGAATCTCTGCATTAAACCCACGAGGACCCGAGAGACACTGATCCCAGCAACCGCCTTGTCGCTGTCGTTCAGTAGCTCAGTCGTGTCCGACTCCTTGCGACCCCATGGAGCGCAGACACCAGTCTCCCTGCCCTTCGCCATCTCCCAGAGCTTGCTCAGACTCCTGTCCATTGAGTCGGTGATGCCCTCCAGCCCTCTCATCCTCTGCCATCCCTTCTCCTGCCTTCAATCTTTCCCAGCATCAGGGCCTTTTCTAATGGGTCAGCTCTTCACATCAGGTGGCCAAGCCAACTTCGCTTCAGCTTCAGCATCAGTTCTTTCAATGAATATTCAGGACTGCTTTCCTTTAGGATTGACAGGTTTGATCTTGCAGTCCACGGGACTCTCAAGGGTCTTCTCCAGCACCACAGTTTGAAAGGATCAGTTCTTTGGCACTCAGCCGTCTTTATGGTCCAATTCTAGCATCCATTTGTGATTACCGGAAAAACCATAGCTTTAACTATAACGGAGCTTTGTTGGCAGAGTAATGTCTCTTCTTTTTAATATTCTAAGTTTTTCTAACTTCATGGCTGTAGTCACCATCCGCATTGACTTTTGAGCCCAAGAAAATAAAATCTGTAACTGATTGTATTCTCTCTCTATCCATTTGCCGTGAAGTGGTGGGACCGGATGCCATGATCTTAGAGTTTTGAATGTTGAGTTTTAAGGCAGCTTTTTCACTCTCCTCTTTCAGCTTCATCAAGAGGCTCTTTAGCTCCTCTTCGCTTTGTGCCATAAGGGTGGTGTCACCTGCATATCTGAGGTTATTGATATTTCTCCTGGCAATCTTGATTACAGTTTGTGCTTCATCCAGCCTGGCACTTCACATGGTGTCCTCTGGATATAAGGTGAATAAGCAGGGAGACAGTATACAGCCTTGACACACTCCTTTCCCAGTTTGGAACCAGTCCATTGTTCCTTGTCTGGTACTGAGTGTTGCCTCTTGATGTGTATACAGGTTCTGAAGGAGGCAGGTAAGGTGGTCTGGTATTCCCATCTCTTGAAGAATTTCCATGGTTTGTTGTGATCCACACAGTCAAAGGCTTTAGTGTACTCAATGAAGCAGAATTAGATGTTTTTCTGGAATTCTCTAGCTTTTTCTGTGATTCAGCAAATGTTGGCAATTTGATCTCTGGTTTCTCTGCCTTTGCTAAATCCAGTTTGTACATCTGGGAAGTTCTCAGTTCACATGTTGTTGAAGCCTGGCTTGAAGGATTTTGAGCATTACTTTACTAGCATGTGAAATGGGTGCAACTGTATGGTAGTTTGAACATTCTTTGGCATTGCCCTTCTTTGGGATTAGAATGAACACTGACCCTTTTCCAGTTCTGTGGAACTGGAAAACTCACCGCTGAGTTTTCCAAATTTGCTGGCATATTGAGTGAAGCACTTTCACAGCATGATCTTTTAGGATTTGAAATAGCTCAACTGGAATTCCATCACCTCCACTAGCTTTGTTCATAGTGATGCTTTCCAAGGCCCACTTGACTCCACATTCCAGGATGTCTGGCTCTAGGTGAGTGATCACACCATCATGATTATCTGGGTTGTGAAGGTCTCTTTTGTACAGTTCTTCTGTGTATTCTTGCCACCTCTTCTTAATATCTTCTGCTTCTGTTAGGTCCATACCATTTCTGTCCTTTATTGTGCCTGTCTTTGCAGGAAATGTACCCTTGGTATCTTTAATTTTCTTGAAGAGATCTCTAGTCTTTTCCATTCTATTGTTTTTCTCTATTTCTTTGCACTGATCACTGAAGAAGGCTTTCTTATCTCTCCTTGCTATTCTTTGGAACTCTGCATTCACATGGGCATATCTTTCTTTTTCTCCTTTGCCTTTTGCTTCTCTTTCTCTCTCAGTTATTTGTAAGGCCTCTTTAGACAACCATTTTACCTTTTTGTAATTTTTTTTTTCTTGGGGATGGTCTTGGTTACCACCTCCTGTACAATGCCATGAACCTCTATCAATAGTTCTTCAGGCACTGTACACATCTGATCTGATCCCTTGAATCTATTTGTCACTTCCACTGTATAATCATAAGGGATTTGATTTAGGTCAAACCTGAATGGCCTAGTGGTTTTCCTTACTTTCTTCAGCTTAAGTCTGAAATTTACAATAAGTTGATCGCCTGAGCCACAGCCAGCTTCCAGTCTTGTTTTTACTGACTGTATAGAGCTTCTCCATCTTTGGCTTGCAAAAAATATAATCAATCTGATTTTGGTATTGGCCATCTGGTGATGTCCACATTTAGAGTCTTCTCTTGTGTTGTTGGAAGAGGGTGTTTGCTGTGACCAGTGTGTTCTCTTGGCAAATCTCTGTTAGCGTTTGCCCTGCTTCATTCCGTATTCCAAGGCCAAACTTGCCTTACTCCAGGTATCTCTTGACTTCCTACTTTTGCATGCCAGGCCCCTATAATGAAAAGGACATCTTTTTGGGGGGTTAGTTCTAGAAGGTCTTGTAGGTCTTCACAGAACTGTTCAGCTTCTTCAGCATTACTGCTCAGGGCATAGACTTGGATTACTGTGATATTGAATGGCCTTGGAAATGAGATCTTTTCCAGAGAATGATCAGAGATTCTCTGTCAGAGAATCATTCTGTTATTTTTGAGACTGCACACAAGTACTGCATTTCAGACTCTTTTGTTGACAATGAGGGCTGTTCCATTTCTTCTAAGGGATTCTTTCACACAGTAGTAGATGTAACAGTCATCTGAGTTAACTTCTCCCATTCCATTCCGTTTTAGTCCACTGATTCTTAAAATGTCAATATTCTCTTGTCATCTCCTGTTTGACCACCTCCAATTTACCTTGATTCATGGACCTAACATTCCAGTTCCTAAGCAATTGCTTAATGTAATGGCAAATGGTAATTTCTTCAGCCAACTGAGTGGGTAATTTTTTTCTTTTTACTTTTAAAAATTTTTATGTGTTTTTAATTTATCTTTTTTGATGTATGGTTGATTTACAATATCCTAAGAGTTTCAGGTGTAAAGCATAGTGACTCAGTTATATATATATTTTTTTCTTCAGATTCTTTTCCTTTATGTTATTACAAAATATTAAACAGAGTTTGCTCTGTTATATTGTAGGTCCTTGCTGTAGGTCCTTACTTAATATATGGTAGTGTGTAGATGTTAATCCTAAACTCTTAATTTATTCCTCCCCCCACCTCCCACTTTTTATTATATTTTTTTAACTTTTTATTTTGTATTGGAGTATTAACGATATTGTGAGTTTCAGATGGACAGCAAAGGGACTCAGCCATATAGACACGTATCCATTCTCTCCTAAACTGCCCCCCCCATCCAGGCTGCCATAAAACATTGAGAGAACTCCTTGTGGTATACACTAGGTCCTTATTTATCATCTATTTTGAAATATAGCAGTGTGTACGTGTGGATCCCAGACTCCCCAGCTCTCCCTTCCCCTCATCCTCTCTCTGCTGGCAATGATAGGTTCATTCTCTGAGTCTGTAAATCTATTTCTGTTTCGTAAATAAATTCACTCGAGTCACTTCTTTTTAGATTTTGCACGTAAGCGCTATTATGTGATATTTCTCCTTCTCTGACTTACTTCTCTCAGCATCGTAATCTCAAGGTTCATCCATGAGGATGCAAGTGACATTATTTCATTCCTTTTTTATGACCAGGTAATACTCCGTTGCAGAGAAGGCAGTGGCCGCCTGCTCCAATACTCTCGCCTGGAGAATCCCGTGAACGGAGGAGCCTGGAGAGCTGTGGTCCGTGGGGTCGCTGAGGGTCAGGCACGACCGAGAAGCTTCACTTTCGTGCGCTGGGGAAGGCAGTGGCCGCCCGCTCTAGTGCGCATGGACCATGTCGTCTTTATCTGTTCCTCTGTCCATGAGTTAGGTAATTTGATTGTGTCTCTTTTTAAGCTTCTGTAAAGTCTTGTCTTCATTCTTCTAATGCAGACTGGAGGGGCTTATGTGAACCTTGCAAAATATAAAGCATTAAACTTGCAGCAGTGTGCCGTACAGAAAAGGTTCTTGAGTGGGAAACAGGACCCTGAGAGTTTCACTCTAATCTTCATTTTGGCCCTTGTTCACTGTGGACTGAGATCTCCTTAATCTCTCTGAGGTTCACCTTTCTCATGCCTAAAATAGGAATAGTGATACCCAGAAGACTACTTATTCCCGAGGACTGAGATGAAAAGTACCGTGAACTGTAGACACACTCTGTGAAATGTTCTACACGATGCTCGCTCTCTTGTCGTGGTGCGGTAATGAGCTTGGAGAGCTGGCCCGCTAGCTCTGGGCACGAGCTCTAGCCCCCCAGCCCCTGGAGTTCTCTGTGCTCCCAGAGCTGGGGCTGCAGCTGGAGTCCCAGGCGGGAGGAGGCAGGGAGATGCAGTGGCACCAACCACCCTGCTGCACAGATTAGGGCTGCGCTTCAGCTTTTTCTGTTTTTCTCTTGAAGAAGGGGAGATGCTGATTTCCAACACTGAAAACCTCTCATTCTAGTTCAGACCTTCATTGTTATAGCTGAAGAGACTGATAGGCAGCAGAAAGTTATTTTCCCCTGTACTCAGCTTGACAGTGCACTGTTAGACCAGAAACACGGTCTAATGTCTAATGTGTGGTGTACATTCAATATGCTTAACATTTATTTCAAAATCCACACAGAGTTGAGTTATCTTTGGCTTGCAGTCTGGAGCACTGCTTTTCTGTTGTAGCCAGATCCAGACACACAGTGCAGATGCTGCAAAGTCTGCCAGAACCATGCACCTTCATCTTGGAGCTAAAGATATTTACACATAATATTTCATGAAAATTAGTTACATGAAGACCTTAGAAACAGTATTGACTTAGAGGAAGTTAAAATATATTGAAACGAGGTATCTCTTAATATGAGGCATAAGGGAAAATTCAAGGAAAGGAGAAAACTCAGATGCTCTATGTTGAAGTCTAACCCAGTTCCTGGACGAGTCTCCTCCAGCCTTCCGTGTGTCATGTCTGTGTGATGTCCAGTAGCCAGTGTTCCTAAACATCAAGATATCTGTGTGGAGCTAAGACGTTTAGGTGAATATTTTTGGTTTGTTTTGACTTTTCTTCAGTAATCTGCTGTATGGGCTTCCCTGGTGGCTCAGAGGTTAAAGTATCTGCCTCCAATGCGGGAGACCCAGGTTCAATCCCTGGGTCGGGAAGTTCCCCTGGAGAAGGAAATGGTAACCCACTCCAGTATTCTTGCCTGGAGAATCCCATGGACAGAGAAGCCTGGTAGGCTACAGTCCACAGGGTCGCAAAGAGTTGGACATGACTGAGTGACTTCACACACACTCACACACACAATCTGCTGTATGTGTGCAAATAATGAATTACCATTCTTGAAACAAATTTTGTTGAAATCAAAAAGCTGCACAATAATTTCCTTTTCTATAAAACCAGAATATTAAATATACTCTGGCCTGGAGGACCACTCTGGCCTCTTCTTGGGTCCGAAGGTATCCTGAAGCTGCTGTCTGGTTTGTTCCTCCTGGACTGATGGTGAGCACTCAGGAGCACCTAGCCTGCAGCACCCCTGCCCGCCCTGCAGAGATTGCTCTCACCAGGCAGACCATTCAGAGACCTGCTTGGGTGTCTGCGTCTCTTGTTGCCTTCTCATGCTGTGGGGAAAGCGCCCCCTCTCCTGTAGGCTGGACTTTAGACTCTGGGTGAGGACTCCTAACTCTTGGGCTGAGGGTCCTTCCGATTTCTTTCTTTTTTTTTTAAAGAAAATTCAATTTTTAAACTTAAATGTTTTAGCAGTTGCACATGGGCTTTATTTTATACAATTGATTGAAGCATAGGTGATCTACCATGTTGGTTACTTTCCACTGCACAGCCAAGTGCTGCAGTTATGCATTCCTCTTCATATTCTTTTCCACTGTGGTTTGTCACAGGAAACTGAGTGTGATTCCCAGTTTCTTGATAATGGAAGCATTCGTCTTTGCTCTGCTATACTCAGGGACAACGATGCTAGAGCACTCAAAGGAAATGCTTTTAAGCAGATTATTCAAATAAAATATCAAAGAATTTATTCAGAATGATAAGGTCCTACTGTATAGTGCAGGGAACTATATTCAAATCCTGTGATAAACCATAAAGGAAAAGAGCATGAAAAAGTGTATATATATATATATATATATATACACTTTATATGCATATATATGACATATGACACCGGATCATTTGAGAAAGTGAGAAAAAATGAACACAGCATTATAAATAAATACAACTGTAAATAAATAAATTTTATTTACTTCAATAAAACTAAAGGACTTCTTAGGGCTTCCTTTGTGGCTTAGATGGTTAAGTATCTGCCTACAATGCAGGAGACCCGGGTTTGATCCCTGGGTTGGGAAGATCCTCTGGAGAAGGAAATAGCGCCCCACTCCAGTACTCTTGCCTGGATAATCCCATGGATGGAAGAGCCTGGTGGATTCCAGTCCATGGGGTCGCAAAGAGTCGGACACGAATGAGCGACTTCACTTTACTTCACTTCATAGTCTATAGCATAGTTAACAAGCAGTGTTTAAATTTCCTGGAAAATGTTTGGTGTGGCCTTAAATACATAGTCTTGAGTTACAGAAGGGTGGAAACGTAACGATCTTATGCAGCGATGTTGACGCTTCAGGTTTACAGAGTAAACAGGGGAGCAATAACATAATGGGTGAGGAGGGGCTACATATCCATACGGACAGTACACTTCCTTCCAAGTGGCTCTTTCTTTTAGAAAATAATCTGTACTGGATGTTGAGCCCTTTGTAAAATAGAAAAAGTATGTCTCATTTTACACACTCTCTGTTGTGAATTATAAGTGGACAAAAGAAATAACCATATTACCTATTTTCTGTCTCTTATACACATCTCCATATAATGATTCATATCTGAAAATTCCTCTTGGTTTTGATGCAGAGACTACTTATGTTATAACAAAATTTGGGGGGAAATTTCTGTTCCTGGATGTGATTGCTGGTTTCCTGGATATGTTCAATTTCTGAAAATTCATCAAGATGTAAACTTAGAAGCTGTCCATATTTCTGCTATAACATTATTTTAAATCCCTTGTCAAACTTTGTGTCCCTATGGTTCTTCAGTAAGGTGTGTTAGAATTATCTGTGAGCTCATTAAAATGTAAACTCTTGAGTCTAATGTCTCAGAGATTCTGATTCAGAAGATGTCAGATGAGTACAAAACAACTGATTTTGCTGGAGACCTCAAATGATTCTCATGCAGGAGGCCCTCATTATAGTTTACGGACTCTGCTGATACATTTTTTCCAGTGCCTTCTAGTGTTCACTATTTCAGGGGGAAAACCTCCTCTACTTCCTATCCTGTAAGACCTAGTCATCTTGCCCCCTGGGTTAATACAGAAAAGGGAGAAGAAAAGAGTAAGAAGCTGGTGAAGGCAGCCTGCAGATAAAATTTAAACTCCTTCAGAATGAAGCGTCAGCTGAGCAATGGGCTTCTGCAGTTGATACAGATCATAAGAGAAGGTCGGCCTTTTCTTTTACCTCCAGACAGATGCTGCTGCTAACATGTGTGTTCAAATCTGAATGAAGCCTGTAATAGGTCATGATCAAATTCATCAATGCTAATCGATTTGCATGTATTTATTCTAGTCATCTTGCCCCCTGGGTTAATACAGAAAAGGGAGAAGAAAAGAGTAAGAAGCTGGTGAAGGCAGCCTGCAGATAAAATTTAAACTCCTTCAGAATGAAGCGTCAGCTGAGCAATGGGCTTCTGCAGTTGATACAGATCATAAGAGAAGGTCGGCCTTTTCTTTTACCTCCAGACAGATGCTGCTGCTAACATGTGTGTTCAAATCTGAATGAAGCCTGTAATAGGTCATGATCAAATTCATCAATGCTAATCGATTTGCATGTATTTATCAAAAATTAATCCTGATAGGCAAACAACTTACTTTGTTCAGAGCTTCCTCAATGCCCCAGGCCATACCTTCATCTGTATTTTAATGAAGAGTTAGGGATTGGGGAAAATGTTGTCTGGAGTTACACTGAAATAGAAATTTCAGAAAAAAAGCACACCTTTTTTCTTCCTTAAAAAATGACACAATGATTAATTGAAACAAAATTTGGCAGAATAATTATAGATATGGGTGAATATAAATATATGGCTTCACATTATTGAAGTAACTTATATCTCAGAGCTCTAAAATTTTAATCTTTCTAACATCAGTGTCTTTGAGCAGCAGAATTAGAGTCAGAAGAAAGGTTTAATCAAGGTTCCATCACCTACTTTCTATGTACTTTGCACTTAAACAACCAAGGTTTTCCCCTGCAAAATGAGGAATCTGCAGTCCATAATCACTTAGGGTATTTTTAGATATGTGTAATGATCATAAATAACAAAAAAGCTTTATTTCTATGTTGTTTGTTTTTTATAGCAGGATATAGTACGTTTCCAGAGAAGGCAATTCCACTCCACTCCAGTACTCTTGCCTGGAAAATCCCATGGATGGAGGAGCCTGGTAGGCTGCAGTCCATGGGATCGCTAAGAGTTGGACATGACTGAGCGACTTCACTTTCCCTTTTCACTTTCATGCATTGGAGAAGGAAATGGCAACCCACTCCAGTGTTCTTGCCTGGAGAATCCCAGGGACAGGGGTGCCTGGTGGGCTGCCATCTATGGGGTCGCACAGAGTTGGACACGACTGAAGCAACTTAGCAGCAGCACAAGCATAGTACATTTCAGAAATTTTTCAACAGATGAAAACAAACAAAATATTTAGATTAGCTCCTAGTTCGAAGTTCCTGTAAGCTAAATTTATATGCCTGGTTAGAAATTTGAATAGGATTTTCCTGTACAGTTCTTTAGTATAAGATGGGCACTGAACTTGGAATTCACAAACATATATCATTTTCTTTGTTTTTGAAATTATATCTCTTTATCATCTATTTCTGTGTATATGTATAAACAAACATACATTTAAAATATTGTCTTAATATTATAAAAGCAACTCCTATTTAGGTAAAAAGTTCAGCTTTTCTGGGAATCACATTGCTCCCCTTAGTGAAAAAAAATTTGATTTTGTTGATTTTTAGTGATCTTGAGTTAATAAAAGCATAAGCATTTGCAGTTTTTGCAAACCAGTGAAGCTTGAGAAGCAGATTCTTTAAAATTTGAGGTATAGAGTGACTACTAACTTCAATTGGCTGAAAATCACAACTATTAGAATATTCAAGAAAGATTGAAAAAACAAACATTCTTTTCTTCTATTGACTTCTTTGTGAGTACAAAGAGCTCTTAAGAGAGAACAATGACATTAAAAAGGAAAAGATAGTTTGATTCTGCTTGCTAAGGATATATAGGAGAAAGATATCGTACTTATTTGAAGGTAAACAGAGGAAGAGCAATTCTGAAAACAGAAAGCTCCACCATCTAATTTTGCATTAGAAACAGAAAAGCATCTCAAAAGCCATTATGAATGTTATCCAACCATATAATAAAAATGTAGAAAGTAGACTATGTAAAAGAGGCATCAGAGATGAAAAGACAAGGTGCTTGGGAATTGGAGGGCAAAGACAGTAAATAGATAAGAACATAAAGTATAATAACTACTGTAATAAAATCATGTTTAGGGACGAAGGAATAACCTCAGTGTTTTTAAAAGACCACCAGTACTTTGTAAAGCTCCCTGGTGATTCTCATACTCTGACAATGCTAGGAACATTTGCGTAAAAAGAGTCATTAAAGGGATACATCCAATGTTTATTTGCTCCAAAGTAATAGAAAGAAAAGAGCAACTCATATTTTCATTTGGCATGACAACTTTTGTGACTTTCAGTTCAGTCGCTGAGTTGTGTCCGACTCTTCGCGACCCTATGAATCACAACACGCCAGTACCCAGGTTCAATCCCTGGGTCGGGAAGTTCCCCTGGAGAAGGAAATGGTAACCCACTCCAGTATTCTTGCCTGGAGAATCCCATGGACAGAGAAGCCTGGTAGGCTACAGTCCACAGGGTCGCAAAGAGTTGGACATGACTGAGTGACTTCACACACACTCACACACACAATCTGCTGTATGTGTGCAAATAATGAATTACCATTCTTGAAACAAATTTTGTTGAAATCAAAAAGCTGCACAATAATTTCCTTTTCTATAAAACCAGAATATTAAATATACTCTGGCCTGGAGGACCACTCTGGCCTCTTCTTGGGTCCGAAGGTATCCTGAAGCTGCTGTCTGGTTTGTTCCTCCTGGACTGATGGTGAGCACTCAGGAGCACCTAGCCTGCAGCACCCCTGCCCGCCCTGCAGAGATTGCTCTCACCAGGCAGACCATTCAGAGACCTGCTTGGGTGTCTGCGTCTCTTGTTGCCTTCTCATGCTGTGGGGAAAGCGCCCCCTCTCCTGTAGGCTGGACTTTAGACTCTGGGTGAGGACTCCTAACTCTTGGGCTGAGGGTCCTTCCGATTTCTTTCTTTTTTTTTAAAGAAAATTCAATTTTTAAACTTAAATGTTTTAGCAGTTGCACATGGGCTTTATTTTATACAATTGATTGAAGCATAGGTGATCTACCATGTTGGTTACTTTCCACTGCACAGCCAAGTGCTGCAGTTATGCATTCCTCTTCATATTCTTTTCCACTGTGGTTTGTCACAGGAAACTGAGTGTGATTCCCAGTTTCTTGATAATGGAAGCATTCGTCTTTGCTCTGCTATACTCAGGGACAACGATGCTAGAGCACTCAAAGGAAATGCTTTTAAGCAGATTATTCAAATAAAATATCAAAGAATTTATTCAGAATGATAAGGTCCTACTGTATAGTGCAGGGAACTATATTCAAATCCTGTGATAAACCATAAAGGAAAAGAGCATGAAAAAGTGTATATATATATATATATATATATACACTTTATATGCATATATATGACATATGACACCGGATCATTTGAGAAAGTGAGAAAAAATGAACACAGCATTATAAATAAATACAACTGTAAATAAATAAATTTTATTTACTTCAATAAAACTAAAGGACTTCTTAGGGCTTCCTTTGTGGCTTAGATGGTTAAGTGTCTGCCTACAATGCAGGAGACCCGGGTTTGATCCCTGGGTTGGGAAGATCCTCTGGAGAAGGAAATAGCGCCCCACTCCAGTACTCTTGCCTGGATAATCCCATGGATGGAAGAGCCTGGTGGATTCCAGTCCATGGGGTCGCAAAGAGTCGGACACGAATGAGCGACTTCACTTTACTTCACTTCATAGTCTATAGCATAGTTAACAAGCAATGTTTAAATTTCCTGGAAAATGTTTGGTGTGGCCTTAAATACATAGTCTTGAGTTACAGAAGGGTGGAAACGTAACGATCTTATGCAGCGATGTTGACGCTTTAGGTTTACAGAGTAAACAGGGGAGCAATAACATAATGGGTGAGGAGGGGCTACATATCCATACGGACAGTACACTTCCTTCCAAGTGGCTCTTTCTTTTAGAAAATAATCTGTACTGGATGTTGAGCCCTTTGTAAAACAGAAAAAGTATGTCTCATTTTACACACTCTCTGTTTTTAATTATAATTTGACAAAAGAAATAACCATATTACCTATTTGATTTGCCAGAACCTTATCTAGCACCACCCGTTGGGCCCAAGGCACTCAAATCCTGACATACTGCCGAGTAAAGAACTGTTTAGCTGGCATGCTCACCAGCATCGATGCCAACAAAAGCATGATGTAGCCTTTTTACTCAGAATAAAACAAAGATACATTAAGCTACCGACTGTGAAGGTTTAGGAAAGCCACATTCAATTATTTACAAGCAGATCCTTCTAACGAAGAAATACAGTAAAAATGGTCTTGAAATTAAAAGGTCAACTTTGCATGGTCCACACTAGTGATGATGGCAAGCTTAAACCGGACAGTTTCGTGGTGCAGTTATTTCTATGAAACATGACAAGTGGGTGCTGGGCTTGTGCTCCGGGACGGTTGGGTTCAATCCTGTGATGTTTGCAGGGTGAGGAAATAGCCCAGCGCATTGCCGTGCTGGCAAAACCAAGAGTCACAGTTAGTCATTAGCTTGTGAGTGAGTTCATGGCAGTCAGGTGATGAGGAGCGTATCGCTTTGAAAGTCCACGTGCCTTTGACTGTTTGCCACACTGGCTGAAAGTTAATGCTGCAACGTGTAGTCAAGATGGGAAGGATGGTATAGGAGCCTGCCCTCTTTTGAGACAGAGAATTTAAAAAACCATGAGTAGAAACGCAATGTAAAATGTTTGAAAGTACTGATGACTGTACTTGTTCACTGTTGAGTCCTTACTTTGTCCTTCATCAGCATTACTTCAGTCTCCTGTGGAAGAACCTGAAGAGAAGGTATTTTTATTTTATTTTACAGGTGAGGGTTTTGAGGCTTGGAGAGGTTAATGAACTTGCCTGCATTTATTTGTAAATTACTCCAAGTCTGTCTGATCTCAGAGCCAAGTGTCCTGAATCTCTCTACAATAGGTGACTATATGAAGTTTCTCTCCCCCTAAAGATGATTGTAAATTTGTGGATTACACTGCTCAGGTGAGCCACTGGACAACAGGAGAGTTCCGTGACAGAGATGTAACTGAGGAGGTGACTTCACTACGCCAAATATAATGGTCTGATGGACAGAGGGGTTTGTAGAAGGGCAATGATGGACAGAGAGGTTAAAAGGAAAAGCGGTGATGTACAGATTAGTAAATCGTGTTTAAGTTAGTGCAGGAGAGGTGTTCTGGTTCCACAAGGCTAAGATTGATTCCTGGGGTAAGACTATTCCAGGCCAGTTCACAAAGGCCTCCTTCACTGATGGCAGTTTAACCCCAGTGTTCTGACTCTGAGCTCTTCAAGCGCCTTCTGACCTGTGATTTAGTCCCTGAAGTGAATCAGTGCACCAGGAAGAGAGACACCCTGAGCTAATGACCAAAGGCTGGGAACCTGGTGTGACTTCCTCTGTTGTAAACAGCTGGCACACTGGTTTTTCAAATAGACTTCTTCAATTTTAGTTTGTGTGAATAAATCTTTTACAGTTTAACTAGCAAAAGATAGTTTCTGAATCCGCATGCTGAGGACAAGGCCTTGGAACCCACCGTCTCCGCTGAGGGAGCGCCCGCCTGGGGACACCTGAGTCTTCTTGTAAGGGCTCCTCTGATGGCGACAAAGTGTGTCAGTCGCTCAGTCGTGTCCGACTCTGTGACCCCACGGGCTGTAGGCCACCATGGAGAAGACCCTTGGGAGTCCCTTGGACTGCAAGGAGATCAAACCAGGCAGTCCTAAAGGAAATTGGTCCTGAGGTTTCATTGGAAGGACTGATGCTGAAGCTGAAACTCCAATACCTGATGCGAAGAACTGACTCATTGGAAAAGATCCTGAAGCTGGGAAAGATGGAAGGCACAAAGAGAAGCGGATGACAGAAGATGAGATGGTTGGATGGCATCACCAACTTGATGGACATGAGTTTGAGCAAGCTCTGGGAGTTGGTGATGGACAGGGAAGCCTGGCGTGCTGCAGTCCATGGGGTCACAAAGAATTGGATGCAACTGAGTGACTGAACAGAACTGATTCAGGAGGATTCTAGGAATTTTAGCACTAGCATCTTTAACAGATGGAGTTGTCATCAATTCAGATGTGGAAAACTGTATGGAGTGGGTCTGGTAATCCATGAATTGATATGTCCATTGAATACACAAGCAGAAATGTCAGGTGGGCAACTGAGTAACAAATCTGGCATTTGGGAGAAGGTCAGGGTT
This sequence comes from Madoqua kirkii, assembly GCA_006408675.1. Taxonomy (NCBI): domain Eukaryota; kingdom Metazoa; phylum Chordata; class Mammalia; order Artiodactyla; family Bovidae; genus Madoqua; species Madoqua kirkii. Next base: position 10,741 of record SJYC01093803.1, on the reverse strand, counting down.
GGAGATAGGAATTTGGGAGTTATTGGCACATGGATAGTATTTAGATACATGGATAGGCTTATCCCTTGGATTTCAGGGATATCCAGCCAGTGCATCCTAAAGGAAATCAGACCTGAATATTCACTGGAAGGACTGATGCTGAAGCTGAAACTCTGATACTTTGGCCACCTGATGCAAAGAATTGACTTATTTGGAAAGATTCTCATGCTGGAAAAGACTGAAGGCAGGAGGAGAAGGGGACAACAGAGGATGAGACGGTTGGATGGCATCACCAACTCAATGGACATGGGTTTGAGTAAACTCCAAGAGTTCGTGATGGACAGGGAGGCCTGGCATGCTGCAGTCCAAGGGGTCGCAGAGTTGGACACGACTGAGTGACTGAACTGAACATAGATAGGCTTATCTATATGCATATAGATGCAAAGATAAGCCTGTCTATAAGCATATAGATAGGTTTCCCTGATAGCTCAGACGGTAAAGAATCCACCTACAATGCAGGAGACCCCAGTTTGATTCCTGGGTTGGGAAGATACGATGGAGAAGGGCGTAGCTACTCTTTCCAGTATTCTTGCCTGGAGAATTCCATGGACAGAGGAGCCTGATGGGCTACAGTCCATGGGGTCACAAAGGGTCAGATATGACTGAGCTGCTAACACTTTCGTTTTTCAGGGGAGGAGAGACAAGAGGAACTAGTGAAGCAGACCAGCTGAGATAGCAAAGGTCCAGGGAACGCCCATGTCCTGGAAACCGCAGGCAGAAGGGAGGGAGCGCAGCGGTGTCACGTGTCGCAGCTGAGTCTGCAGACGAGACTGAGAGGGGCACCGGGGCCTGGTGGGAGACGAAGCTGAGAGGGGCACTGGGGCCTGGCGTGGGAGCTGACGGGGACTTTGATAAGAGCTGTGGAGCTGACAGGGACGCACTCGCTATCAGATGGGCTGAGTGGAGAGGATTTAAGAGAGGATGGAGGAGAGAAACTGGAGCTGGTATCTGCAGGCCACTCCTGAAGGGGTTTCACTATAAAGGGGAGAAAGAAATACGAGGTGGCAGCTGGTGGGGGAAACAGAAGGTGTTTCCCAATGAGATAAATAGAAAGGCTGTTTTGATCGTGATGAGAAGGCCCAGCAGAAAGCAGGAGACGATGGCACGTAAGAGGCCATGGAGACGGCCGCAGGCGTGACCTTGAGGGGTGGCGGGGCTGGGGTCTGGGCGCCAGTGCAGAGACTGGCCCCAGAGGAGCCGCCACACATACTTTACAGACAGAGAACCAGTCTGCACTCACTGAACGTGGAGAAGGAAGAGCAGATTGTGTTATTAACTACATAGAAAATACATACTATACCATGATATTTTAAGTAATTTTAAGTAATCTTATTTCTAAATAGTCTTCTTCTTCTAAATATTCTGGATTTCCTGGTATCGATTGCTTTGTGCTTAGATGCCTCAGTATAGAAGTGTCATATACAAGTTTCCTTATATCTTACTATAAACAATGGTACAAGTGGACATTGAAATATATGCAATGTAGTATTGGCCAAAGTGATCCAATGTTATAAACTCATCCCCATTGTAATTAAGTTCTTTCTTCTCTTACTGGGCATGCTATAGATGAAATATCCTTTGAAAATATAGTAACGTTTCTATGAAGACTTTGCTTTGGAAAATAACAAAATGTATCTGTAAAATGTATTTTACCTCAGTTTGTTGCAATGGAGAATTATGAAGTAGTCTATTTATTCATTAAGCATTCATTTTTCTTTCACGGCCAGGTACTAGTTTTGTTTGCTAAATGGCTTGGTGGAGTCGCCTTGTTTTAACGTTTTCAAAGCCTCAGGCTCCTTTTTCCCACGAAAGCTCTAATTGCACAGCATGGATAACAATGCAGCTCCTGTTGGATAAGTGGCTTCTTAGTAGCTGAAGTTGAAAACATTTACTTATAAAACTAAATAATGAATTTTTGAAAGTGTATAAACTGAATTTAGGAGCTAAGGTCAGCAGCTGTACCCTAACATCGGGTCACCACCCTAGTGATTCTGTTTTGTTTTGGTTGAACGGTATCAAGAAAATCCGTGAGTCGTACAGAGATGTAGCCCTTAAGCAGCTCACTGGATGATCTCAGGATGGTTAACAGAATATAAACGCTTTTAGTATTAAAGATGAATCAAACTTCTAAGAAAGAATCACTAATAATTTCTAACCACTGATTCAGTTCCTTGTGATAAAATAGACATTTGGAACACACAATTTGTAAAGGGCCCCTGTGCTAACTGTAACCGCGTATGGTCATCACGAGACTGGCTCTGCGCTAACTCCCAGCTTCACGGAAGGCTACTATCGCGATGAACTGGTGCGTCCAGCATCTTCTCAGCTTTGCTCGGCATTTAACTGAGTGTAACACCTGTGTCGTGCTTGTGGCATGTACGGAAGCAGCAGCATATCTGAACCCAACCGAAGGTCAGTACAGAAAAAACATCCTAATCATCAGCACATTTAGAAAAAGTTTCAATGTATGCATAGCGATCACAGAGAGAATTTATTCAAGGGCACAAACCAAGGGACTGTGACTGTACGGTTAGTGGATGTGGTCCTCAGCCTGTGAAAGTTTGATTTTTAAGACTAAAAATGAAATTTGTACCTAACGTTTGCAAAACCTCTAAAAAAACATGCCTTTGGAACACTGAAGTTCCAGAGAACAGAATTTGAAAACCACTCAGGTTACAGAAAAGAGCAAGAGAGAACAGCCCGATGGCCGTCCAGGAATCCTCGCTTTTGCAAGCGCTAGCTGAGTGAGTCTGGGTGTGTGACGTCGTTTTGCTGAGCCTTAGTTTCCTCATATGTGAAATACAGTTTATCACCCGTATGACACCTAGTTTTCTTTTACTAAGACTAAATCCTTTGTGATATGTCAAAATACTAAGCCTCTAGTGTAATATTTGACATAGAGAAAGATGCATCAGATGCTATTTCCATCTAAACCTAATGTGAAAAGTAGCTTCTAAATCCTTAGGATAAAAGAAGGGAAAGATCCAGCTGTAGTCTGAGGGAGAGAGGCAGATCATGGTTTGATTTAAGAGAAAAAAGTGATTTTATCACAGGGAGAGATATTTCCTAAAACGGTGAATAATGAAAGCGCGGAATGAAAGGCTTGCCTTTGGAACTGAATGGAAGTGTCTCTCACACCAGCTCAGATGCTCTGATGTTAAATAATGCGCATCCAGTTTTACAAACCAGACATTCTGTTTTTAGAATGAAAACATTTTTATTTATTGTTCTCTTCACTTCCCAGGAAGTATTATATTCCACAAAGTGGTCAACAGAGGATACAACTGCAGAAAAAATTCAGCCCTGTAATACAGTTTCTCTGATCAGCAGCTGAGCCTGGTGCCCCGAGGGTTCAGCGGGTCTTAGAAGAGCTGTCTTCAGGCCAATTCAGTGTGAGAAAGCTGGGGCTGAGTCCCCAGGACTCTCTCTCTCTGTAGATAAGGCAAATCTACCCCTCGCTGCAGGTCCAGATGAATCAACATCCCCCGAATGAACTTTGCTTCACATGTAAGAAAGAGCCAGAAATGTCCATGGGTTAGTGATTTTTAATAATTTAAATCCATGGGCCAAATCAGTGGTATGAAAGATGACACGTTATGGTTTTGAAACTTGGCTGCATACCAGCATCACCAAGGGGGCCTGTTTATGAAACAGATTCCGAGAGTTCACCCCCAGAAATGCTGACTTGGGTGCCCCTCTTGACTTTGCTTTTAGAGAAAGGTAGGACTTAGCACTGTAAACTGTGAATCGCTCAGGCGTGTCTGACTCTTTGCAACACTGTGAGCAGTAGCCCACCGGGCTCCTCTGTCCATGGGATTCTCCAGGCAAGAATACTGGAGTGGGCAGCCATTCCCTTCGCCAGGGACTCTTCCCTGACCCAGGGATCGAACTTGGGTCTTCTGCACTGCAGGCAGATTCTTTACTGTCTGAACCACTTACAGTAAGCTGAAGAACTTACTCTAAGTGAGATCAACATACACAAAAGCATGCTTGACTTCAGCTGCAAGGCAAATGCATTCCTTCTTCGGGTCCACAGGAGAATGTGGGCTTAGAATGTGTTTTAGTTTATCCGAGTCCCCACCTTGTCTACGCTTTGCTCGAGCTCCTTGGCAGCCCCGCAGGGCTTCCCCCACTGAATGGATTAACCCCCTCTGCTTTTTTAGGGCTGTTTTTATTTCCCTGCAAGAGCTCATAACCCTTTGTTTCTTCATTGCTCCTAAAAACCCGGCTTCCCTCGATTCATGTCCTAGACTTCCTATAACAGCTTCTGGGTTTTCAGGTAAAGATGAGACATTGAAGGATCAACCCTAGATTCTGCTGATAAAGAAAATCTTCAAGAAAATTTGCCCTTATCCTTCTGTCACAACTGAGGTCTCTTCATTTATTCCTTGAATCTTACTAGGTTAAAAATCTTGGGTCACATCAGTCAATATCTAGTTCTCTTCCACTAACATCAACTGAGTGATCACACACACACAGTATTTATATATCTACTGCCCAGGAGGAGGGAGAGCAAGAATAAGATAATCTTGTTCCATTTTGATAAATATTTGTCCTGAAATTGCTTTTCATTTTTATTATTTTTACATTTTTTGAGATTGTGAAGTCTTTCAAATATAAGAAAAGTATCAGGCAGAGTTTAATAAATAGCTATGTATCCACCATGCAGAATTAGTAGATATCAACATTTTGCTGTAGGTGATTTTTTCTATATGGTTGGTGGCAGTGTAAAAGTATAACACTGTGGTAAGTAGTTTGACAATGTCTTCTAAAGCTGCTGCTGCTGCTAAGTCGCTTCAGTCATGTCCGACTCTATGCGACCCCATAGACAGCAGCCCACCAGGCCCCACCCCCTGTCCCTGGGATTCTCCAGGCAAGAATATTGGAGTGGGTTGCCGTTTCCTTCTCCAGTGCATGGAAGTGAAAAGTGAAAGTGAAGTCGCTCAAGTGGGGTGCCATTGCCTTCTCCGCTTCTAAAGCTAATTACATGTAAGTCCTGCAATTTAGCAATTCTGCTCCTGGGTATATATCCAACATCCCGTCTCCTGTCACCCCCTTCTTATGCCCTCAATCTTTCCCAGCATGAGAGTCTTTTCCAATATGTCAGCTCTTCACATTAGGTGGCCAAAGTATTGGAGCTTCATATACAGCATTGGTCCTTCTGATGAATATGTGGGGTTGAGTTTCTTTAGGATTTCCTGGTTTGATCTCATTACAGTCCAAGGGACTCTCGTACGTCTTCTCCAACACCACAATTCAAAAGCATCAATTCTTTGGCCCTCAACTTTCATTATGGTCCAATTCTCATATCTGTACATGACTGCTGGAAAAACCATAGCTTTGACTATATGGACCTTTGTTGGCAAAGTAATGTCTTTGTTTTTTAATACGCTGTCTAGGCTTGGGACGAGGGAGCCTGGTGGGCTTCCGTCTATGGGGTCGAACAGCGTCGGACACGACTGAAGCGGCTCAGCAGCAGCAGCGGGCTTGTCATAGCTTTTCTTCCAAGGAGCAAGCATCTCTTAATATCATGGCTGAGGTCACAGTCTGCAGTGATCTTGGAGCCCAAGAAAATAAAATCTGCTAATGTTTCCACTTTCCCCACATCTATTTGCCACGAAGTGATGGGACCCAATGCCATTATCTCTGTTTTTCAAATGTTGAGGAAGCCAGCCTTTTGGCTCTCCTCTTTCACCCTCATCAAGAGGCTCTTTAGTACCTCTTCACTTTCTGCCATTATAATAGTATCAGCTGCATATCTGAGGTTGTTAATGTTTCTCCTGGCAGTCTTGATTCCAGCTTGTGATTCATACAGCCTGGCATTTCACACGATGTACTCTGCATAGGAATTGAGTAAGCAGAGTGACAATATACAGCCTTGATGTACTCCTTTCCCAATTTGGAACTAGTCAGTTGTTCCATTTCCAGTTCTAGCTGTTTCTTCTTGACCTGCATACAGATTTCTCAGGAGACAGGTAAAGTAGTCTGGTATTCCTATCTCTTTAAGAATTTTCCAGTTTGTTGTGATCCACACAGTCAAAAGCTTTGGCATAGTCAATGAAGCGGAAGTAGATTTTTTTTGGAATTCTCTTGCTTTTTCTATGATTCAACAGATGTTGGTAAATTGATCTCTGGTTCCTTTGCCTTTTCTAAATCCAGCTTGCACACCTGGAGGTTCTTGGTTCACGTACTGCTGAAGCCTGGCTTGAAGGATTTTGAGCATAGCCTTGCTAGCATGTGAGGTGAGTGCATGGTACGGTAGTTGGAGCATTCTTTGGCGTTGCCCTTCTTTAGGATTGGAATGAACCTGACTTTTTCAAGGCCTACGGCTGGAGAGTAGGTAGACATATTCATGCTGTTTCTTATCTATGTGGATAATTTATACCATTTCTTAATTTTTGAAAAATTCTGAGTCAGTACACCTTCCGTCCTTGCCTATTTCATATTCTCTTAATTCAGTCTACCTGGAACTCATGTGAAAGGTAAGGTAGAACTTTCTCTTTTATTTTCCATGTCTTAAACCTCATTTTATCTTTTCTTAATTAAATATCTCTGGATGAATTCCTCAAAATCTGTCTACTAGTTTACTAATTTTCTCTTCTTGTATCTGATTGTCTTTATACTTACAGAGTTTTCTATTTTGTTGATTATATTTTATATCCAGAAGTGTATTTTATTCTTTTCCACAATATTCTTTTCCTTAATGTCTTGTTGTTTATGTCCTTTCCCTTCCTTTAACTAATAATTATTATGAGTTGAATTGTGTTCCACCTCACCCTGAAAAAAATCATATGTTGAAGACCTAATTCCAAGTACCTCAAGTGTGACTGCATTTTGAGATAGGGTCTTCAGTTAAAATGAGGTCATACGCTATGTGCTGAGTTCTTTATACTTACAGAGTTTTCTATTTTGTTGATTATATTTTATATCCAGAAGTGTATTTTATTCTTTTCCACAATATTCTTTTCCTTAATGTCTTGTTGTTTATGTCCTTTCCCTTCCTTTAACTAATAATTATTATGAGTTGAATTGTGTTCCACCTCACCCTGAAAAAAATCATATGTTGAAGACCTAATTCCAAGTACCTCAAATGTGACTGCATTTTGAGATAGGGTCTTCAGTTAAAATGAGGTCATACGCTATGTGCTGAGTCGTTTCAGCCGTGTTCAACTCTTTGTGACCCCATGGACTGTAGCCCGCCAGGCTCCTCTGTCCATGGGATTCTCTAGGCAAGAATATGGAGTGGGTTGCCGTTTTCTGCTCTAAAGGATCTTCCTGATCCCAGGGATGCAGCCTGCAGATCTCACCTCTCCTGCATTGGCAGATGGGCGCTTTATCACTAGGGCCCCCTGGGAAGGTCATTTGGGTGAGGTCACATGAGGTGAGTTCTAATTCAATGTGATTGGTGTCCTTATATGAGGATTAAGAAACAGACTGTTTCCTACAACTACGTGAAAACTTCGTGAAGACATGGAGAGAGCACGGCCATCTCTAAGCCAAGGAGAGAAGGCTCTGAGGAAACTGACCTTGCTGATACTTTGGTCTTAGACTTAAAGCCTTCAGACTCTGGGAAAATACGTTTCTGTTTAAGCCTCCCAGGCGTTGGTTTTGCTATGGCAGTCCTAAAAATCCAATGCAACTATTTAAAATTCTTGGCTTATTTTTTGAACTTTTTGTTATTTCTGATACCTTTCACTCTTGATGTATGGTTTTTTCATATTTTATTTCATTTTATTTTATTTGAATCATCAGCTCATCTTTATTTCAGTTTATTTTTTCCTGTGGGAATTGTGTGTTGCCTAGGCAATGGTCCTGTGTCTCCAGAGTAAACTGGATTTGCTTTGTCCAGTACTCCAGGGGTCTCAATGGATCAGGGACATGTTTCAATGTTACTGTTTCTACTTTGGGGCTCGTAGACTTTGTAGGTTTATAAATCTGGATCCGCATGGTGTGCGCCGTGGCACTATCAAGGGAGCTGGCATGGCAGTTTCTGAGGAGAATTCCTCCACCCCGTCTCCTTCCCAAAATCCAGGCAGAGATGAGCTTCTTCGTCTCTTTGTGCTGGTGGTAAACTTTTTCTAGCTCCCTTTTCCCCCAGAGCGTGGTGCTAGTGGTAAGGAACCCAACTACCAATGCAGGAGACACGTTCGATTTCTGGGTCACAAAGCTCCCCTGGAGGAGGAAATGGCTATCCACTCCAGTGCTCTTGCCTGGAGAATCCCATGGACAGAGGGGCCTGGTGGGCTACAGTCCATGGAGTCGCAGCGTCAGACACCACGAAATGACTTACACACAGATCGTTCAGGGCTTTTATTCTCTTTGGGGCTCTGGTTTCTAACTCCGCTCCAGCTGGTTCTGAGGGAGTGCGTCTGCTGCCCTGAGATGAATATTACAGTCTCTCTTTCTCTCTGCTCCCGGCTCTGCCCTAGGCAGGTTCCAGAAAGCCTAGGTGCTCACCCTCTGAGGTTCCTGCTTCAATTCAGGCAGCTGGGCATTTCCTTTTCTTTTCTGGAGGTCTCAGATACGCATTACAACCGTTAACTATTTTTGTAATTTGTGCATATAGTGGGAGAAGTTTAGATTAAACTATTCTGCTTTCCTGATGGAACCAGAAGTCTCTCTTCTTCCAGGTCCAGTGATTTAAACATTTCAGCCATAAGGGCTTCAATTCGTTTAAAGTTCGTGGTCTTTAGGGCAAACAGAGTAACTGAAGACTGTTTCAATTTCATCCCTTTTCGTACTTTTCTTATCTGGCGTGATGCTTACAATCCATGCCCAATCCCATGTTAGTAAGGGAGAAAGATTTTACGTTGAAGTATTCCATAGTTTTGCCCTTTTCCTATGTTACACAAGATAAATTTGGACCATTTTATCTTTGTGCTGTGTTGGGATTCCCTTATAGCTCAGTTGGTAAAAAATCTGCCTGCAGTGCAGGAGACCTGGGTTTGATCCCTGGGTTGTTATGCAAGATAAATTTGGACCATTTTATCTTTGTAGGGGTAACCAAAAGCTGCTGAGTCCCATATATGCCACATTTAATATCTTCAGAATAACATACTAGCCTCTGTAGTTAAAAACTCCTAGAATTATAGCTATCATGCTCCTAGAACTTTATATGTTTATATACTCAAAAACTTTCAATATTTATTTTCATTTATCCCATTTAAATCATTTCTTCTTTCACTTACTAATGTTCCTAACTTTCTGGCCTGGTACATTTTCTTTTCCCCTGTTAATCACTTTTGTGACATCAGCAAAGCCCGAGCCGTCTCAGAAAGTCATCTGTAAACGTTTACTCCTTCCAGATAATCGGCGTGCTGCATCAAACAAGGCTTACCCCCAGCCTGCTGTCGTCCCATTAACTGTCTTCTCTCGGTTCATGGCACTGATATTTTCCATTGCTTGCTCTTTCAGTGTCGGTGACAGGCTGTCTAACCAAATCGTCCACAAAACATCTTAGAGGCTTAACAATGCAGTGTTCCTAGCTAATTCCTGAAACTCAGTACCTTACCCCGAGAGTTTGTTAGTTACTGATATTGGATTTCCCCAACTTAAAGTCTATGAATGTTTGGTAAGTTTTGTATTTTATAATTTCACTGCATTTTCCAGTTCCTCATCTGTTCCCTTTTAAGAAATTAATTTATTTTTTATTGAAGGATAATTGCTTTATAGAATTTTGCTGTTTTCTGTCAAACCTCAGCATGAATCAGCCATATATACATATATCCCCTCCCTTTTGAACCTCCCTCCCATTTCCCTCCCCAACCCACTCCTCTGGGTTGACACAGAGCCCCTGTTTGAGTTCCCTGAGCCACAGAGCAAATTCCCGTGGCTCTCTATTTTACATATGGTAATGTAAGTTTCCATGTCGCTCTTTCCACACATGTCAACCTCTCCATGCCCCCGCCATGTCCAAAAGCCTATTCTCTATAAATGTTTCTCCACTGTTACCCGGTAAGTAAATTCCTCAGTACCATTTTTCTAGATTCTGTAGATATGTGTCAGAATACGGTATTTATCTTTCTCTTTCTGACTCACTTGACTCAGTATAATAGGTTCTAGGTTTATCCACCCCATCAAAACTGACTCAAATGTATTCCTTTATATGGCTGAGTAATATTCCATTATGAATATATATCACAACTTCTTTATCCATTCATCTGTTCATGGACATATAGGTGGCTTCCATGTTCTAGCAACTGTAAATAGTGCTGCAGTGAACAATGGGATACATGTGTCTCTTTCAATTTTGGTTTCCTCAGGGTATATGCCTAGGACTGGGATTGCTGGGTCATATGCAGTACTTGGATGCAGTCTCAAAAATGAGAGAATGATCTCTGTTCGTCTCCAAGGCAAACCATTCAATATCACAGTAATCCAAGTCTATGCCCCAACCAGTAATGCTGAAGAAGCTGAAGTTGAACAGTTTTATGAAGACCTACAAGACCTTTTAGAACTAACACCCCAAAAAGATGTCCTTTTCATTATGGGGGACTGGAATGCTAAAGTAGGAAGTCAAGAAACACCTGGAGTAACAGGCAAATTTGGCCTTGGAACACGGAATGAAGCAGGGCAAAGACTAATAGAGTTTTGCCAAGAAAATGCACTGGTCATAGCAAACACCCTCTTCCAACAACACAAGAGAAGACTCTACACATGGACATCACCAGATGGTCAACACTGACATCAGATTGATTATATT
>SJYC01093799.1:0-15875 GCA_006408675.1 Madoqua kirkii | reverse complement strand
CCACCTCATGCGAAGAGTTGACTCATTGGAAAAGACTCTGATGCTGGGAGGGATTGGGGGCAGGAGGAGAAGGGGACGACCGAGGATGGGATGGCTGGATGGCATCATGGACTCGATGGACGTGAGTCTGAGTGAACTCTGGGAGTTGGTGATGGACAGGGAGGCCTGGCGTGCTTCGATTCATGGGGTCGCAAGGAGTCCGACACGAATGAGTGACTGAACTGAACTGATGTTGGGTTTATTCCTATTTAAGGAATCTCCATACCAGACAGAGTGGCTGTATCAATTTACATTCCCACCAACAGTGCAAGAGCGTTCCCTTTTCTCCGCACCCTCTTCAGCATTTATTGTTTGTAGACTTTTTGATGATGGTCATTCTGACCAGTGTGACATGATATCTCATTGTAGTTTTGATTTGCATTTCTCTAATAATGAGCAATGTTGAGGATCTTTTCATGTGTTTGTTAGCCATCTGTGTGTCATTTTTGGAGAAACGTCTGTTTAGGTATTTTCCCACTTTTTAATTAGGCTGTTTGTTTTTCTGATGTTGAATTGTATGAGCTGCTTGTATATTTTGGAAACTAATCCTTTGTCAGTTGTTTCACTTGCTATGATTTCCCCCCATTCTAAGGGTTGTCTTTTCACCTTGCTAATAGTTTCCTTTGCTGTGCAAAAGCTTTTAAGTTTAATTAGGTCCCACTTGTTTAGTTTTGATTTTATTTTTCCATTACTCTAGGAGGTGGGCCATAGAGGATCTTGGACTTCCCTGGTGGCTCAGATGGTAAAGCATCTGTCTACAATGTGGGAGACCCGGGTTCGATTCCTGGGTTGGGAAGATCCCCTGGAGAAGGAAATGGCAATCCACTCCAGGACTATTGCCTGGAAAATCCCATGGACAGAGGCACCTGGTAGACTACAGTCCATGGGGTCGCAAAGAGTTGGACACGACTGAGCGACTTCACTCTAGTGTTCTGCCTATGTTTTCCTCTAAGAATTTTATAGTTTCTGGTCTTACCTTTAGGTCTTTAAGCCATTCTGAGTTTATCTCTGTGTATGGTGTTAGGAAGTGTTCTAATTTCATTGTTTTACATGTAGCTGTCCAATTTTCCCTGCACCATTTATTGAAGAGGCTGTATTTTCCCCATTGTATATTCTTGCCACCTTTGTAAAAATTAAGGTCCCCACAGGTGCATGGGTTTATCTCTGGGCTTTCTGTCTTGTTCCATTGGTTTATATGTCTGTTTTTGTGGCAGCACCATACTGTCTTGATGACTGTAGCTTTGCAGTCTAATCTGAAGTCAGGAAGGTTGATTCCTCCAGCTCCATTCTTCTTTCTAAAGACTTTTCTGGCTACTTGGGTTCTCTTGTGTTTCCATATGAATTTGAAATTTTTTTGTTCAGGTTCTGTGGAAAATGCTGTTGGTAATTTGGTAGGGATCTTATCAAATCTGTAGATTGCACTTGGTAGTATAGTCATTTTTACAATATTGGTTCTTCCTACCCAGGAACATGGACCATCTCTCCATCTGTTTATATCATTGATTTCTTTCATTAATGTCTTATAATTTTCTGTGTACAGTTCTTTTGTCTCCTTCAGTTCAGTTCAGTCGCTCAGTCATGTCCAACTCTTTGCAACCCCATGAATCTCAGCATACCAGGCCTCTCTGTCCAACACCAACTCCCGGAGTTTACTCAGACTCATGTCCATCGAGTCAGTGATGCCATCCAGCCATCTCATCCTCGGTCGTCCCCTTCTCCTCCTGCCCCCAATCCCTCCCAGCATCAGAGTCTTTTCCAATGAGTCACCTCTTCTCATGAGGTGGCCAAAGTGCTGGACTTTCAGCTTCAGCATCAGTCTTTCCAAGAAATCCCAGAGCTGATCTTCAGAATGGACTGGTTGGATCTCCTTGCAGTCCAAGGGACTCTCAAGAGTCTTCTCCAATAACACAGCTCAAAAGCATCAATTCTTCGGCGGCGTTCAGCTTTCTTCACAGTCCAACTCTCACATCCATCATGAGCACTACAAAAACCGTAGCCTTGACTAGATGGACCTTTGTTGGCAAAGTAATGTCTCTGCTTTTCAATATGCTGTCTAGGTTAGTCATAACTTTTCTTCTAAGGAGTAAGTGTCTTTTAATTTCATGGCTGCAGTCACCATCTGCAGTGATTTTGGAGCCCCCCCAAATAAAGTCTGACACTATTTCCGCTGTTTCCCCACCTATTTCCCATGTAGTAATGGGACCAGACGCCATGATCTTCATTTTCTGAATGTTGTCTCCTTAGGTAAGTCTATTCCTAGATATTTAATTCTTTCTGTTTCAATGGTGAATGGGATTGTTTCTTTAATTTCTCTTTCTGATTTTTTTATTGTTAGTATATAGAAATGCAAGTGATTTTTGTGCACTGATTTTTTATCATGCAACTTTGCAAAATTCGCTGCTTAGCTCTAGTAATTTCTATTTCCCATGTAGTAATGGGACCAGACGCCATGATCTTCATTTTCTGAATGTTGTCTCCTTAGGTAAGTCTATTCCTAGATATTTAATTCTTTCTGTTTCAATGGTGAATGGGATTGTTTCTTTAATTTCTCTTTCTGATTTTTTTATTGTTAGTATATAGAAATGCAAGTGATTTTTGTGCACTGATTTTTTATCATGCAACTTTGCAAAATTCGCTGCTTAGCTCTAGTAATTTCCTGATACTGTCTTTAGGGTTTTCTATGTACAGTATCATGTCATCTGCAGTGAGAGCTTTACTTCTTTGCCAGTCTGGATTCCTTTTATTTCTTTTCCTTCTCTGAATGCTGTAGCTAGGACTTCCAGAACTATGTTGAATAACAGTGGTGAAAGTGGACACCCTTACCTTGTTTCTGATCTTAGGGGGAATACTATCAGTTTTTCACCATTGAGAATAATGTTTGCTGTAGGGTTATCATATACGGTTTTTATTATTTTGAGGTAGGTTCTTTCTATGCCCATTTCTTGAAGAGTTTTAATCATAAATAGGTGATGAATTTTCTCAAAGGCTTTTTCTGGGTCTCTTGAGATTATCATATGGTTTTTATCTTTCAATTTGTTAATATGGTGTATCACATTGATTGATTTCCATATACTGAAGAATCCTTGCATCCCTGGGATAAGCCCAACCTGATCATGGTGTATGACCTTTTTAAGTTGCTGAATTCTGTTTGTGAGAATTTTGTTGAGGATTTTAGCATCTATGTTCATCAGTGATATTTACCTGCAGTTTTATTTTGTGTGTGTGTGTGTTGTTTTTGTCTGGTTTTGGTATCAGGGTAATGGTGGCCTCAGAATGGACTTTGGAAGTGTTTCTTCCTCTGCAGTTTTTTGGAAGAGTTTTAGGTTCGGCATTAGCTCTTCTCCAAATGTTTGACAGAATTCTTCTGTGAAGCCATCTGGTCCTGGGCTTTTGTTTTTACGAGTTTGTCTCTCTCTCTCTCTCTCTCTCTTTTAACCAGAGCTTCAATTTTGGTGCTTGTAATTGGGTTGTTCATAATTTCTATTTTTTTCTGGTTCAGTCTTGGAAGATTGAACTTTACTAAGAATCTGTCCATTTCTTCAAGGTTATCTATTTTATTGCCATACAGTTGTTCATAATAGATTCTTCCCTGGTGGCTCAGATGATAAAGCATCTGTCTACAGTGTGGGAGGTCCGGGTTCAATCTCTGGGTCAGGAAGATCCCCTGGAGAAGGAAATGGCAACCCACTCCAGTACTGTTGCCTGGAAAATTCCATGGACAGAGGAGTCTGGTAGGCTACAGTCCATGGGGTCGCAAAGAATCTGACACGACTGCGCGACTTCGCTTCATTTCACTTCACCTCAATAGTCTCTCATAATCCTTTGTATTTCTGCATTGTCTGTTGTAACCTCTCCTTTTTCGTTTCTAATTTTGTTGATTTGATTCTTCTCTCTTTTTCTCTTGATGACTCTGGCTAAGGGTTCATCAATTTGTTTATCTTCTCAAAGATAAACAACTAATCAGCTTTTAGATTTTTAATCTTTACTATTATCTCTTTCATTTCTTTTTCATTTATTTCTGCTCAGATCTTTATGATTTCTTTCCTTCTAGAATTTTTTTCTTCTGTTTCCAGTTGTTTTGGGGGTAAAGTTAGGTTGTCTACTTGATGTTTTTCTTGTTTCTTGAGGTGGGATTGTGCTGCTGTAAACGTCCCTCTTAGACCTGCTTTTGCTGCATCCCATAGGTTTTGAGTTGTTGTGTTTTCATTGTCATTTGCTTCTAGAAATTTTTTGAATTCCCTTTTGATTTCCTCAGCAACCTGTTGGTTATTTAGAAAGGTGTTTAATCTCTGTGTGTTTGTGATTCTTATAGTTTTTTTTTCTTGTAATTGGTATCTAGTCTTATAGCACTGTAGTCAGAGAAGATGTGTGATACCATTTCAATTTCCATAAATTTACTGAGGTTTGATTTGTGACCCAGGATGTGATCTATCCTGGAGAATGTTCCTCATGCACTTGAGAAGAAAGTGTATTCTGCATTTGGATGGAAGGTCCTGAAGATATCAGTGAAATCCATCTCATCTAGTGTATCATTTAAGACTTGTGTTTCCTTATTAATCTTGTTTTGATGGTCTCTCCATTGGTATGTGTGTGTGGGGGGGGTGTTAGAGTCTCCTACTATTATTGTGTTACTGTCAGTTTCCCCTTTCATGTCTCTTAGTGTTTGCCTTATGTACTGAGGTGCTCCTATGCTGGGTGCATAGACATTTACAATTATTACATCTTCCTCTTGGACTGATCCCTTGATCATTCTGTAGTGTCCTTATCTCTTGTACTCTTCCTTATTTTAAGGTCTATTTTGTCTGATATGAGGATTGCTACTCCTGCTTTCTTTTACTTCCCGCTTGCATGGAATGTATTTATCCACCCTCCCACTTTCAGTCTACACGTGTCTTGCAGTCTGGCGTGGGTTTCTCATAGACGGCATATATGCGGGTCGTGTTTCTGTATCCATTCAGCCAGTCTGTGTCTTTTGGTTGGAGCATTTAATCCATTTACATTGAAAGTAATTATTGATATATATGTTCTATTGCCACTTTTTCAATTGTTTGGGGTTGATTTTGTAGATCTTTTTTTCTTCTCTTGTATTTCTTAACTATGTAAGTCCCTTTAACATTTGTTGTAAAGCTGGTTTGGTGGCACTGAATTCTCTTAACTTTTGCTCATCTGAAAAGCTTTTTATTTCTCCATCCATTTTGAATGAGATCCTTGCTGGGTACAGTCATCTTGGTTGTAGATTTTCACCTTTCAGTACTTTAAGTATATTCTGCCATTCCCTTCTGGCCTGCAGAGTTTCTGCTGAAAGGCGTGTGGGGTTTCCCTTGTATGTCACTTGCTGCTTCTTCCTTGCTGCTTTTAATGTTCTTTCTTTGTGTTTAGTCTTTGCTTGATTAGTGTGTGTCTTGCATGCCTCTCCTTGGCTTCATCCTGTGTGGGAATCTCTGTGCCTCTTGGACTTGACTGGCTATTTCCTTTTCCATGTTGGGGAAATTTTCAACTATAATCTCTTCAGAAATGTTCTCCTACTCTTTATTTTTTCTCTTCTTCTTCTGGGATGCATATAGTTTGAATGTTGGTGTGTTTGATATTGTCCCAGAGGTCTCTGAGACTGTCCTCAGCTCTTTTCATTCTCTTTACTCTGCTCTTCAGTCCAATGTAGAGGCAGAGGTTTATGACAACAAGAAAAAAATGTGACTGAGGGAGAAAAAAAAACACAGCTCTAAAGCTTAATTGGATTTCTTAGTGCCAATAAAATTGACGACTGCAACAGAGGGGAGAAAAAAGAAAAAAAATCCAAAGGAATCTAGTGAGCAAGTGAAAAAAAAAATAAGAATAATGTTTTTCTTGAGTCTCTGCTGTCAGAGTCCTTCCCCTCGCTGGGAGTCAGTCCACCTCGCCTCCCTCGGATGCCCTGCAACACTGTGCTGATCTCTGGACCTGCTGAGGGGGCAGCTCAGGTTCTAATCTGGTCCCACTCCTGCGTGTTCTTGCCTCCAATGTCCACAGATGTCAGAACTAGTGCGTTCCCTTTTGTGGGAGCTCTCAATGACTTTCATATGTTCCATAGACAGAGTCTGCTTAGCTGATCCTGTGGATTTAATCTACAGCTTGTACAGCTGATGGGAAGGTTTTGGGTCTTCTTCCTTAGCCACACTGCCCCAGGGTTTCAATTGTGGTTTTATTTACACCTCTATGTGTGCGTCGTCCACTGGGGTTTAGCTCGTGAGGCTGCCCTGGAGGACTTGGGTTTGAGGCTAGGGCAGCAGGAAATGCAGTGCTCTAGAAGGGTATGGCAATTGTATTGGCCAACATGCTCCAGTGTTCTTGCCTGGAGAGCCCCCCTCCCTGACAGAGAAGCCCAGCAGGCCAGTCTACAGAGTTGCAAAGAGTCAGGCAGGACCAGAGACCCTGTGCGCACAGACGCAAGACTGTTATTTCTGGCCGGTGGCAGCTCTGCCCCAGTGAGGGTTGAGTGTGATGGGGGTGCAGCTGCTTGGCTTGTAGGGCCTGAGGCTCCAGGTGTGCAGGGCCAGGGACTGTCTCCACGCCGGGAGTTACGGCCCTATCAGAGGCTCTTTTCTGAGCCTCCTGAAGCTGCCAATCAGAAGGCCTCTTCGGCCAGTCTTTCTCCGCAGCCCTGCTCATTCAGGCACTTAGAGGGCTCCCTCGCCTGGGGTCCTTCTCTGTTGGTCGGTGCATCAGGCACATAGAGGGTCCCCCTGGGTGGGGTCCTACTCTAGTTCAGTGCCATAGGCGATTCAGGGGCAGCCTCTCTACTGTCCAGCTGCTGATGCTGGCTTGTGGGTAGGGAGGAATTGATGGCTGCACCCCCTCCGTGTGACTCCGCAGCATCGCCTTGCTTCCGTGGCTGCCTGGCTTTCCTCCACAGGCATTTCCCACCACTATATCCTCCCTCTGGGGAAGGCGATAGCACCCCACCCCAGTCCTCTTGCCTAGAAACTCCAGTGGATGGAGGAGCCTGGTGGGCTGCAGTCCATGGGGCAGCTAGGAGTTGGACATGACTGAGCGACTTCACTTTCCCTTTTCACTTTCATGCACTGGAGAAGGAAATGGCAGCCCACTCCAGTGTTCTTGCCTGGAGAGTCCCAGGGACGGGGGAGCCTGGTGGGCTGCCGTCTATGGGGTCGCACAGAGTCGGAGACGACTGCAGCGACTTACAGCAGCCGCGGCAGCAGATCCTCCCTCATATCCCCTTGATTCTTCTCTCCGCAGTCAACAGCAGCCCTCGCCCTGAGATCGCTCCACAATCCCCAAACTCCACCCTCGCCTCTGTGTCTTGCAGGCGACCCGCATCCCTGCCTGGGGTGTGGAAGGCTGCGGCAAGGACTGTCAGGCTGCCGCAGGTCAGCTGTTTCACTCTTGGCCTTAAATGTATCCAGCCTGACTCAGACAATTGTCCTGCTGTGGGGCTGGGACCCCTGCTCCAGTTCCCCCACCCGCCAAGGGCAGGCCCGTCCTACAGGCCCTCCTGTTTCCTCCGGGTTCCTCCATCCGGCTGAGTTCTGCCTGGTTCTACGTATTCTTTTCCTCTGGACAGGTCCTCCTGTCCACTCTCAGCTGGTGTTGTGCATGCGCGTCTGTGTCTGAAGCCGTCTTCCTGGTGTATCCGTGGAGAGAGATGTGCCCCACATCCACCTGCTCCTCTGCCATCTTGTTCTCTTCTGCCCCTCCCCCCCCTTTTTTGTACCATGGTTTTCAATAATGGTCTGATTCCTTTTGGAGAATCTAAAAGAACAAGGGCAGGCAAATTATATCCATGAAAGCTAATGAGAGTTCTCCAAAAGCAATATGAAAATATTTAGTGAGGTTTTACGGCCAACATAAAAGTAGAGTGCATAGATCAATGGCCTTGTACAGGTCATCTGTGCCCACTTAGATGTGGCTCAGACATATACATCGGGGTGGCATATATCAGAGCACTGAAGGCTAAGAATTGTACCTCGCAGTATGATTCATGCGCTCCACTCCACTCCAGCTCACTTCTGGTGCTGTATTCACTAACGGGCTTGTGATACACACAGCAGAAAGAACTTCCATGCCAACTGCTGACTGGGTCCCGTGCTGGGGAGTCAAGGATGGGCGAGACATAGCCGAGGTGGCCCAACAATCAATGCTCAGTCCTCCTCTTTCCTGGCTGCCTGGCACCCTGTCACAAAGACCACACCTTCCACCTGGGCGTGCTTTCAAGACTGATGTTTGCACACCACACTCTCTGTTGCTCTTCTTTGTTGTGTGATGCAGTTGACTGACAATCGTGTTTCTGGTGTACAGGACAGGTGACTGTAAGATAGTAAAGGTACTTCCTCCTATTTCACTGCTGCTGCTGCTGCTGCTAAGTCGCTGCAGTCGTGTCCGACTCTGTGCGACGCCATAGACGGCAGCCCACCAGGCTCCCCCGTCCCTGGGACTCTCCAGGCAAGAACACTGGAGTGGGCTGCCATTTCCTTCTCCAGTGCATGCATGCATGCTACGTCGCTTCAGTCGTGCCCAACTCTGCAGTCCTATGGACAACAGCCCACCAGGCTCCTCTGTCCCTTGTGTTATACAGTAGGACCTTACTGTTTATCTATTTTACACCTAGTAACTGTATCTGATAATCCAAATTTCTAATTTGTCCTTCTCTCACCTTTGTCCTTTTGATAATCGTAATTTGTTTTCTATGTCTGAGTCTATTTCTGTTTTATAAGTAAGCTCATTTTTTATCATATTTTGTATTTCACATATAAGTGGTATTTGTTTGTGTCTGACTTATTTCACTTAGTATAATCTCTAGGTCCAACCATGTTGCTGAAATGGCATTATTTCCTTCTCTACTGTGGCTGAGCAGAATTTACACATATATAGAATATCTAAGGTTCCTTTCCTCTTAGCTTCTGCACACACCCAGGCTCCTGCCCCATTCGGTCTGCAGGTCCTGGCCCTCTTAATGACCCTTCCTGCCACACACCAGGATGACAAGAGACATTTGAAACTGACTTAGAAAAATTTCTGATCCATTCCCACAAGGAGAACTAACACTGAGGAGTGACTGAGAAAAAAGGTTTCCAGAGGGAGTTAAAAGCTTGCATCTAAAAATATACTCAGATTTGGCCAAGGAGCCACGAATTCCCTAAACATTCTCTTTCCCTACACAATTATCACTGGCACTCCCCCAGTTATCAAAGTATTCGATCTTAGTACAATTTTTTTTATGACAAGAGACATTTGAAACTGACTTAGAAAAATTTCTGATCCATTCCCACAAGGAGAACTAACACTGAGGAGTGACTGAGAAAAAAGGTTTCCAGAGGGAGTTAAAAGCTTGCATCTAAAAATATACTCAGATTTGGCCAAGGAGCCACGAATTCCCTAAACATTCTCTTTCCCTACACAATTATCACTGGCACTCCCCCAGTTATCAAAGTATTAGATCTTAGTACAATTTTTTTTTCTTTCCTTTAGATAGGATAGGAATTCATTTCGGTAAAGACTTAGAGATGAACTCATTACAAATCTTATTTGTTTCCTTTTACTTACCAAGTTTGTTCTTTCAGTGACTCAAGCCATGGATGGCTCCAATCATCTAGATGTTTCACTATAATGAAAAGTGTGGATTATTCTTATGGGAAAGTCTTATGGGCATTACACTGAGCTACAATTCAAAGTTCAAGATCACTTCTCTGCTTTTTATTAACTCTGCTCTCAACAATGTGTTTTAACCCCACTTTTCTATACATAAAGTAGAAAAAGTACTGGCTAACCTGGATGCTGAAAGAATAATTTAGAAATGGCTCAAAAATATGGTTTGCTGCATAAAATTAACATTTAGAACATTTTTAGATAAAAAGAAATGGACTTTTTAAACAAATCTACTTTTCACTTGGTCTGTCAAAAACTGCCATATCTCATACCGACAACGTCATTTAAAAAAATTCCCTGGAATTGCTGCAAGTTCACCGTGGAGCAGTTGTGTGATAAAATTGAGTATAAATACAAGCATGTTTTCAATTTGGAGCTGGCCTGGAAAATGACATTAGTGACACTCCCAGTGGCCTGAAATACTTTGTCGACTTTAGGTAGAGCTAAAATTCTACAGAGTCTGCCAAGAAATGCAAGGGACGGGCAATTAATAGAATTGCAAATCCAAAGCAATTTGCTAATTTTAGTGTCAAAGCAAATTTCTCAATTTCCTTGCTAAGAAAAAGGTATTTTAAAGGAACTGTAATAAAGCTCACAGGAAGATTACAGAGTATACAGAAAAGTAGTCTGCGGGACAATACTTTTCTAATGAACTACCTGCTTTGGGGCATTACTGGGGAATTTGTGAATGTGAAGCTTATGTCACAGTAGTTATCACAGAGAGGTTGGAGTGTCTTGCCATATTCCTAATCCAGACTTCAGCGGAGGGCTATATTTAAACATCTTATTAGTGATTCCTATGTCTTTTATAAATATATACATTGGGTTAGGGAGAGTATAATGTTGGGAAAACTAAGTTGGCTATTTCATGGTGGATTTCATAGGTCTGTTGTCATATTTTGCAGTGTGTTGGGATGAGTCAGAATTGGGCCAATATGGAGAAGTCTGTTTGTCACCATCCAGAGGAAAAAAAATCTCTACTTCTTAAGATATTTTTCATTGAAGAGTTGATGTACAATGTTGTGCCAGTCTCTCCTGTACAGAAAGGTGACTCGGTTGTACAGATATAGACATTCTTTTCTTAAATCCTTTTCTCCGTTGTAGCTTACCACAGGATATTGACTGTGGTTCCCTTCCCCAACAGCAGAACCTTGATGTTTATCCATCCTATAGGTAAGAGTTTCTGATGATCCAAACGTCTGCCCTTCTCTCACCCACCCCCACTCCCTTGGTGACCACAAGTCTGTTCTGTGTGTCTGGGTCTATTTCTGCTTCATAGATAGAGTCCGTTTGTGCCATGGTTTGGATTCCATGTGGTAGCATGTGTGATGACGCTTGGTCTCTGCCCTTCTCTGTCTGCCTCCACTTAGTGCGATGACCCCTGGTTGCACCCCTGTTGCTGCAAATGGGACACTCATTCTTTATGATGGCCGGGTAGCGTTCCACTGTGCATGTGTATTATATTGCAGCTACTTTACCCATTCCTCTGCTGATGAGCATTTAGGTTGCTTCCATGTCTCCATGTCTTCATGAACAGTGCCTCAGTGAGCATCACTCAGTTCAGCCACTGAGTCGT
This sequence comes from Madoqua kirkii, assembly GCA_006408675.1. Lineage (NCBI taxonomy): Eukaryota > Metazoa > Chordata > Mammalia > Artiodactyla > Bovidae > Madoqua > Madoqua kirkii. The sequence continues at coordinate 4,621 of SJYC01093799.1, read as the reverse complement.
GTCCAGCTCTTTGTGGCCCCATGGCCTACAGCATGCCAGGCGTCCCTGTCTGTCACCAACTCCTGGAGCTTGCTCAAACTCATGTCTATTGAGTCAATGATGCCATCCAACCATCTCATCCTCTGTCGTCCCCTTCTCCTCCTGCCTTCAATCTTTCCCAGCATCAGGGTCTCTTCCAGTGAATCAGTTCTTCACATCAGGTGGCCAAAGTATTGGAGTTTCAGCTTCAGCATCAGTCCTTCCAATGAAACTTCAGGACTGATTTCCTTTAGGATGGACTGATTGGATCTCCTTGCAGTCCAAGGGACTTGTCAAGAGTCTTCTCCAACACCACAGTTCAAAAGCATCAATTCTTTGGCGCTCAGCTTTCTTTATAGTCCACCTGTCACATCCATACATGACTACTGGAAAAACCATAGCCTTGACTAGATGGACCTTTGTTGGGAAAGTTATGTTTCTGCTTTTTAAAATGCTGTCTAGGTTGGTTATAGCTTTTCTTTCAAGGAGCAAGTGTCTTTTGATTTCATGGTTGCAGTCACCATCTGCAGTGATTTTGGAGCCTCCCCCCCCGCCTCAAATAAAGTATGTCACTGTTTCCATTGTTTCTCCATCTATTTGCCATAAAGTGATGGGACTGGATGCCATTATCTTAGTTTTCTGAATGTTGAGTTTTAAGCCAACTTTTTCTCCCTCCTCTTTCTCTTTCAACAAGAGGCTCTTGAGTTGCTTTCTGCCGTAAGGGTGGTGTCATCTGCATATCTGAGGTTACTGATATTTCTCCTGGCAATCTTGACATCATCTTGTCCTTCAGAGTGACAGTATACAGCCTTGACGTACTCCCTTCCCAATTTGGAACTAGTCAGTTGTTCCATGTCCAGTTCTAACTGTTGCGTTTTGACCTGCATACAGATTTCTCATGAGGCAGGTCAGGTGGTCTTTTCCATAGTTTGTTGTGATCCATATAGTCAAAGGCTCTGCTGTAGTCAATAAAGCAAAAGTAGATGTTTTTCTGGAATTCTCTTGCTTCCTTATGATCCAGCAAATGTTGGCAACTTGATCTCTGCTTCCTCTGCCTTTTGTAAATCCAGCTTGAACATCTGGAAGTTCACGGTTCACATACTGTTGGAGCCTGGCTTGGAGAATTTTGAGCATTACTTGCATGTGAGATGAGTGCAATTGTGCAGTAGTTTGAACATTCTTTGGCATTGCCTTACTTGGGATTGGAATGAAAACTGACCTTTTCCAGTCCTGTGCATAGGGGTGCATGAATTATAGTTTTTCTGGATATATGCCCAGGAGTGGGGTGTTGGATCATATGGTAATTCTATTTTTAATTCAGGAACTATTTTATTCATTCATCTAGAGAGAATCAGTCCTTGAAGGATTAATTCATACTATACTAGTAGATAGAAAATTGCTAGAAAAGCTAGTAGGCTGATATCCTTTCTGGTTTCCTTACATGGAGTCATGTAGTAATTTGGAAGCTGAAGTCAGGGAGGCATTTCCTTGGCAGTGCTGAAAGGTACATGCCGTCTGCGTGTCCTTCCTGGAGATGTTTTAATACTTAACTTTTTATTTATTTGGCTGCTCCGGGTCTTATCTGCAGCATGAAGGATCTTCGATCTTTGCTGCGGCACATGGAATCTTAGTTGTGGCATGTGGGATCTGGTTCCCTGACCAGGGGTTGAACCCAGGCCCCTTGCATTGGATGTGTGACATCTTAGCCATTGAACCACCAGGGAAATCCCCGAGATCTTTAGACATAGGAGCGAGATGACTAATCTAGGGGACTATGGACACACCCACAGCCAATAGGAAGATGGATGGCCGTGGCCTTTCATGGGGAATGGCTGTGCGGAAATCACCGCGGACGGCCCCTGTCAGCACCTACCTCTGCTTCTCCTGGCGCCCCTCCAGTCCACTCTCATACTCCACCAGACCTTCCTGCGGATTTCTGCTTGCCTTTAGATAGAATAGGAACGCACTGGCGTGAAGATTTAAAAGGTAAATTTCTAAGATGAAATCTGACCTTTCTGTATTCGTTTTAGGTTTTTTTTTTCTTAACTTTTCACATTTTTTCTTTCAGTGGCTCACACTGTAGACGTCAGCTCAGCTCAGCTGAGACGCACACTGGGATAAACTCCTGTAGTTTATGTGAGTCAGTGAAGGCTCAGTGTTACATTTCAATGTTTGTTTAGTACCCCGGCCATAATTCAGAGCAGGACCCCCACTGTTAATATATTTCAATTAAATTAAAAACAGTAATTTGCTCTGCTTAGCATGTCATAGTAAAAAGGAGTTTCAGTTCCTTTGATAAAAGTTACATTTTTATAGAAAGATGAAATTCACAATCCCCATTAATTCAATTTGTTATCCTTGCAAGAGCCGTATGAGTGTCTCGGCGTTTTTATCATCTGTTTTACGAATCCTCTTTTATCTAGGACTTGATTTATAATGAGATTACGGAATCTCCAGATGCCTTTGTAAATATCTGCTCTTCCAGGAGGAGTTAGAGTCATCAGTTTAGCTACAAGGAGCTCTAATTTGTTTTATGTACATTGCAAAGGCAGCATGATTGAAGTGACTTTTGCATGCAATGGTAAATATTGTACTTATTAACAATAATATCATAGGTTTTTAAAAATATGCCCATACTATTTTTGGATAATTTTAGATTTATAAAACCATGCAGATCATTTCCATACCACCTTCACCCAGTTTTATTTGTTGATATCTTATAGTGCCCTGGGGCATATTTGAAAAAAAAAAAAAAGAAACCAACATCGGTGCATTACTATTAAATGAATTCCAGACTATTCGAGTTTCTCCAGTTGTTTCACTACATCCTTTTCCCATGATCTGGAGTACCACATGCATTTAGACAAAGTTTTCATGAAAATAAAATTTCAGAATTAGGAGCAAGTGTCTCCTGCATTGCGTGTAAGCCCAGACCCAAGCCCGAGGAGAGGAGGAACACTTGCCCCTGTGAGAAAGGCCTTGCAGGAAATGACTTCCATGGTCTGGGAGGTAATTTTAAACCTTCTCTCTCGTTTTCCTCATTTCGTTCAGGTGAGTGAGCAGGAAGCAGAGGTGCACACATGAGTGACTCTGAAGCCCTGAACTCGATCCACGTCTCCCGTCTCTAATAACCCAGCAGACCTCCTAACACGGTAAATTCTTTTTTCAATCACCGTCTTCAAGGAGGCTTTTGTTGGGATATCAGTGGACTGCTCTGAAAAGGCATTAAATCAGTCCCCATGAAACAAAGTGCGGGATATGCAAGTCAGCAGGTCTCTCTGTGTTGGAGTACCGTTACTGGGGGATGCAGTTTGGTAGGTAGCGCTTCTGAAAACTTCAGAAAAAAATTCTTAAAATTTTCTAAATTATTTTTTCTTTTATTGCTGTCATGTTATCCACTGAGATAGAGGTTATTTTCTTCTCCCAAAATATATTCTGGAAAGGATGCAGCTCCCTGGCATTCTGGAAAAGTGTCAGGGTTGTCTGAGACCGTGTGATCAACTTCCTTGCACAGGCTTTGCAGAAAGGGCCGACACACCAGCAGAGCTTCAAGCTGAGGTAGCAGTGGAGGAAGACAGCTCTGCAGAAGAATGACTGCAAGCTCTCAGCAGCATCCTTAGAAGCGGAGCTTGATTTTCTGATAAATCTCTAGACTTAAATTTAAAAGCATATTTTTAAACACAAAAAAACAAAGATAAAATTTAAAAGCTTCAATTAACATGATTGATTTCAATAAGCAGTGTTATGAGAATTAAAATTATAGGCACTAGGATCATATCAGAAAGCTTATATACTGTATACACTACTTCTGAATGATTGAACAACATTCCTGTGTAGATCTTAAATATAGAAGTTTTGGAATAATAAAATTAATATATTAAAATATACAGTGAAATAGAATTGGGAAGTTTTAGGAGGCTATACTCTGCTTATATTGTATTTCTGTAAGAACCTTGGTCTTACACATTTTTGATGGAGATACTAATATGTAGCCTTGTTTTACTAAATTCATGTTGAACTCAGTTCAGTCCAGTTTAGTCACTCAGTCATGTCTGACTCTTTGCAACCCCATGAATCGCAGCACGCCAGGCCTCCCTGTCCATCACCAACTCCTGGAGTTCACTCAGACTCATGTCCATCGAGTCCATGATGCCATCCAGCCATCTCATCCTTGGTCATCCCCTTCTCCTCCTGCCCCCAATCCCTCCCAGTATCAGAGTCTTTTCCAATGAGTCAACTCTTTGCATGAGGTAGCCAAAGTACTGGAGTTTCAGCTTTAGCATCATTCCTTCCAAAGAACACCCAGGACTGATCTTTAGAATGGACTGGTTGGATCTCCTTGCAGTCCCAGGGACTCTCAAGAGTCTTCTCCAACACCACAGTTCAAAAGCATCAATTCTTTTGTGCTCAGCTTTCTTCACAGTCCAACTCTCTCATCCATACGTGACCACTGGAAAAAACCATAGCCTTGACTAGACAGACCTTTGTTGGCAAAGTAATGTCTCTGCTTTTGAATATACTATCTAGGTAGGTCATAACTTTTCTTTCATGGAGTAAGTGTCTTTTAATTTCATGGCTGCAGTCACCATCTGCAGTGATTTTG